>QVOA01011138.1:0-21991 GCA_014825685.1 Pseudomyrmex cubaensis | reverse complement strand
CGAGCTTCAGTAGCATGTGACACAATACGCATCCTCTCCACGTGCTACCGCATGCTACCGAGACTCGAGTCTGGCATCATTGGATGGCAGCTCAATAATTTTTTTTAATTTTTTTAAATGACTGTATTTAATATGTACATCTAAAAAAAAGGGACAATTCAAAATTATGTTTTTAATTTGGGACAAATTTAGGGACGCATAGTGAAGTAGACGAAGAGTTAAAATATGAGACTGTCCCTCCTAATTTGGGACGGTTGGTCACCTTACTCTACAGCGCATATCATTGTATTTTGCATCACAAGCTTTTTTTCGAGACAGTTTTATTTTACAAGATTATATTTGTTTCAATGTGTGCGTATTTGTGACTTATGCAAAAAATCGTTCGTTGACATTTCAACGAAGCATCGTAAAAGTAGAGTAAGTAGTAGGAAGAGTCTTCGCGAGAGACACTACAGCTTTTGAAGTCTCTCCTCTTGGAGAGACGGGGGTTCTTCGCTCAATGCGCAACCACCGTGTAAGATGGTATAGCTTATATTCCCCTCTGTAACCGTCTCTAACTTTCAATCTCGACAAGTTTGTCCGACATATGTCCCCGAAGGCGATAGGCTCTCCCGGGCGTGGACGTGGACGAGCAAGTTTCGTGGAGTCGGTTAACTTCCACGCCAATCAACGATCGCACCGAGTTAAACCATTTAACGGTACTTTCCGGGGCGTTCATCCCTCTCTCTCTCTCTCTCTGTCTCTCTCTTTTTTATTCTCGATGAAGTGTCAGTCGAACGAAAACGCGCCGGCTGCGATAACATGTCCCTTAATATTTCCGTTCAACGCGAAAGCGTCGCGATCCGCACGGAAGAGAAGATCGTTGGACAGTACGTATTAAACGCTTTAAACGTTTAGCGCCGGGCGCAATTTATTGCGGTCCGATTGGGCTTGACAGCGAGAGACACATATAATGAGAGAAGGCGGATAATTCGCGTTGAAGAGAAAATTTATCGACGATATTTAGGCCGCTCCTCGTCGTCGCTTCGAAGTCGATGTCTTTAATTGGCTATGAAATTTTTAATATCCAATTACACGGTAAATGACGACTTTTATCCTCGCGGCGGAATAGATCGGGAGAGTATCATCATACGGTCGAACGTCGAACACATCGCGATCGGTGAACATGGTTTAAAAGGAGGTAGATGGGGCGAAATAGCGCTCCGTAATATCCGACCCATTTAACGCAGCTAATTCAATCAGAGGTTAATCGCCTTTCGATTGGTTTTCACGTGCAAATATTTTGTAATGTCATTATCTTACATTGTTCGCGTAATTATTGCCTTGTTTGAAGATATTTCCATTATATATTTTCTCGATATTTTTTTTTTTTTTTTTTTTTTTTTTTTTTTTTTTTTACAGATTACAGAGAATCATTTTTCGATCACGCGTTTTATTCAATCACCGAGTCGCTCGCACATAAGACTCAGATTTTTCCGTGTTACAAAAATGTGAAAGCAGTAAATCGCGTAGCTCAAATACAACTTAATCTGATTATTTTACACCCGAAGTGGTCGATATGTCAGAAACGTATCTCGGTGAAACCACCTGTTTAATCTCGCAGAAACCTCGGATTTCGACTGCATCCAGGTCGCGTTCCTAATTCAGTAATTTTCGTAAATTACAGTGTTAGCACGGAAAGCACATTAAAGTAGAAAAAAAAAAAAACGTTGCAACAAGTTTGTCTATCACTGCAATATACGCGGCTTTTTCCGCTTCTTTTTCCGGATTAGTTCAACGAATAATAAGAAAGTTGTATGTAATTAAACATAAGAGACTCACGCGACTACCTAAACTTATTATTCGAAACTTCGCGCTAAGTAGCTTACAAGGAGGAGATGTGAGAGCGGCAACCCTCTTCTAAAACGTCGCTTTTCCCGTGTAATGCAAACGTAATTTAGAAATATATTCCCCGCCGTGCCAATGAAAACGTTTAGCTTCGGATTATACGTGTTCGCCGATGTTAGGATCATGTCGGGGGAGTTTTAAGTGCAGTTTCGAAAATCGTACGAATTAATTCTCGACTCTCATATAAATTTATGGCGATAACTTTCATAAACCGATAAATCATTACAACCGTTAAATCTAGCGCGCATTCGGCATTAATTATCAAGCGCAACGAAACTCAATTTGCCGCGCAGTGAGCGCTTTGAGATAACGATCCGTACCGAAATCTGCGTCGAAACCGGAGCATATTACCTATATATATATATGTATGTGTGAAACCCTGCGCGTTAGTTGCTAAATTGACAACATTACTTAAGTGCGGTTTAAAGGAACGCGCATAAGACCACCACTTTCATCAACGCCGGTCTAACCGTTACTTAGCGCTTTTGCGACAGAGTGTTTCATCGAGTAATATCTGATAATGACATGTAGTGGAACCGTTGCCTTTTGGAACAAGAAGACCCGAGGAAGCCTTTAGCAATGGAGTTTTCGACTCGCACGCGTCGTCATGGTTGTTTTTGCACACTTTTATTTTTACATGTATTGATTGTCGTTAATAAAAAGAAGGGGGTCATTATTATAACACTTAACGAGAAAAATTGTCGCATTTTATTTTCGAAATAAAAACTTCGCGTTGCATTTTTAATGAATTTTCTGCTTTCCCTAATTAATTGCTATTAAATTGATTTTGCGATATCGATTGTAAGTGAAAATTTCACCGCACATGATTCAATACGTGTGTCATCCGGTATCGCGGATACGTGGCACACACGCGAGTTCATTGCGGAATATATACGTTCATATTTCAATAGTATCCGCGTCTTTGTGCAATTTCAATGAAATATCCGCGCGCGCGTCCAGGAATTCATTAGTTTCACAGAAAGGATTACAATACTGCAAATGAAACGTTTCGAAACGGCATCACAGAGAGAAGCGCAATCCAGAAGCTTTATCAGTTTTCCGTAAAGACTCATTCGCGTTTCTCGAATAATTATCATCGTTGAAAGCATTGCAAGCGTGCGCGCGCGCGATGCGGGATTAATTGAATTACATTTTTCTCCGCGTTCTTCGGCTTTTTTCGCGCTTTTAATTCCGCGCGATTAATCGGATAGGTATATACGGCATAGAGAGAAAGGTGAAACAGACGAGCGGGGTTTGAAAAAAAATGCCTCTAAGGAACAAATTAAATTCAAACTCGCTCGTCGTCGAAAGGTATACGCGGTCAGTGTTGTCCGGCGCGCCATTTTTATTCGACGTGCAACGCGCGAACAAAACGCGAGAACAATCGCTCCGCAATTTATTCCGACGGAATACGCCATTTACAGTTTCGTTCTCGCGGACAGCGATCGAAAAAATTCGTATCTGCGCGCGAGTTTTATCAAACGAATACGAGAATGTACATTAGGACGTTGGTTCTTTTAAAATGGTGCATTACCCGCCGGTTGTATACGTTGATCGTTGCAACAAAAAAAAAAAAAAATTAATGCGATGTGTCACGTTTGTGTTTACTTTGTGTTCACAGGATATACGTATCGTACGTGTTACATTTGTCATGTGCGCGGGTTTCTCTGCAACTCTTCAATAGTTGCGAAGAAAGAAGTGCACTTGTAGAAAATGTACTCGTGGTTTTCTTAGCCGTGTCTTTTTTGAAAAGGAAAGAAGAAAACGGTAATGAAATTCTAGTCGCGTTAATGGCCAGATAGTAATTTAATTTACTTCGGAGAAAAGGAGCTGCGTAATTCTATTTCCCTCTGCTATATACGTGTGATATATATATCGCGCTTCTTCTTCCGAGTCTTCAAGACTTTGTGGAAAGGGTCACCCGTACAATCTGCTTGAGTAACGCAACCTGGAGACTCACGTTTTTCGCGAATGTGTACTTTCGCGAATAGATTTCCTCGGGGTAAAGACACTCGAGGTGTGTGAGTGTATGTGTGTGTGTTGTAATTGCGTCGAGAGAAATGATGTCACACTCTGTCAGTGTCGAGCGCGAGATGATTTATAATAAAGAACAAATATAATTTCTGACACATTTCGGTCGTGTTAGTTTAGATCCGTCGCGGTGAAATGTCTCGCGACACGAGACACGTCAAAAGTGGATTCTTATACATTATTATATTATTACCGAGCGAGATGCTAAATGTGTGCGATCGCGAACAAACGCAGCGCGACGTAAAATTATTCATGGAAAATACCTATTCGCTAAGTAATTTTCAATTAGACCCCAATGTGACGCGGGGACCCGCCAATAAGAAGCGTAAACTTTTTTAATTAAAGGCCCGTCCCCGCGGAGTTTTAAATGAGTTAGTGACGCTGACGGGGTGGCGGTGGGAAAGTGAATGAAGAGCGTGTGCGGGAACGGGGGGAAGAGTAAAGAGTGCGCGTTTGGACAAAACTCGGATAGCAATGATAATACAGCGATAAAACGCGAAGAGAGGGAAGATGCGAAGTCGAGTATCTTAAACTGCAAACTCCATTCCACGTTCCAAGAGAGACCTGCGGTTATCACGAAATCGCTCATTTTAATTACCGCGACCAATTAACGAACCCCGCGGGCGGTCTTAGGTCGATAATGCTCGACGACGTCGATTACCTGATACAAGATATACATCCTGTGCTACGCACACAACGTTAAATAATTTGATTTGTAAATCTGATCTTTTTTTTTTGTTGACAAAAATATACATGTTAGTTTTTAGGTCAGTGCACAAAAACGTGTGTGCGTATGTGTGTGTGTTGTGCACGAGAGATATATTTCAATTTATAATTCAGAACGTGAAGTTTTTATAATGTTTTTTTCATACTATTGAGAGTCAGTTGTTGCAAATATTTAAAATTAACCAGAAAGACCCGAGGACACATGATACAAAAAACCATTTGCGTATTTTTGGATTTACATCATATTCTATTACTCTATTTGATTTAATTGCAAATGTAAATTATCGCGCATATATCTTTCCCAAACTCGGAAAATGATAAAGCGTAGAGAACGGAATAGGTTATCTCGTTTCGATGTACGTTCACGATGTACGCGAAACTCCGGAACAAAGCTTGTTGGGATATTACTGATCTCATTAAAAAGTACAAGTGTCTATCTCCGACGTTACGCTCGTATGAGACGATATCCGTAAAGGAAGTTTACGGCTGACGCAACACAACAAAAAAAAAAAAAAAAAAAGTGAAGTTTACTACTCGATCATCGATTAATACGCACACATTTGCATCAAATTTCATCGCAATGGTGTAACGCGGCGGATAAAAATTAATCTTCGGATACGCTATAGATTTGTGACATCATAAAATACATTCAAACGTGAAATATTACGAATTAATAAAATGAGAATTTCTCGTCGCGCGTATTTTCACCGCAATAGATTTTACGTGCGCGGGCTACGATTATTTTAAATATACGGCGAAAACACATTTGTGTATCGCGCGATATATACACAGAGAAGTTAAATAAATACAGACTTATATAATGTCGCCGATATCAGCGAAATGAAATGAATATCGCATATAACTCGATCAAAAAGTTTACATGTCGCTTTTTTTCGATTTATATTCTTTGTTGGTGCAGAGGAATATAAATTTAACTACGCATTTTTTCGAATATGTAACGTCACGCAGGTTTTTTTTCTCCGATTGCAATCTACGGACAAAATTCTAACATTTTTTCTTAATGAGAGTCGGGCGCCAATTTCAGACAGATGTCACAATTGTCTTTCGCGTCCGGTGGATGTGATTTTTGACGCGAATCTCTCAAATAATAATTGACGATTAATTCAAAGGGGTGCTTCATTACTTTATTGCCATTGTAATGATAATTTCCACACTGACGTGATTGAGCCAGACAATTTCTCCGGCACGGACAAACTGGCTTTAATTAATTGGGTTGTTCGCCTTTGTTCGAGAACCGACAATTATTCCGCAGATGTAGATCGTGATGTTAATCGACCCGAATGTTCATCCTACTGTACTTACTTCATTTTTCTTTAATGACGAACACGAATATAGCATGAGAGAGAAAATTTAAATTGTTTAAATGTATTCGTTGCGCAAGTAGAAATAGAAGTTATTATTATATTATTAGATTATTGTTATATTGGAGTAGAGAGATATCATGCTCTTATCTTATCTCGAGAAGTACATATCGCTTGCTTTATCGTGCTATTTACTTTTATCGTTTCGTAATATTGCAGTAAAATCACATTTTGCAAACAAAACACAGCGACCGACGCTTTGTTTCGCATTTGTGTCTCTCAGAGATGTGTGGTAGAATTTCTAATTAATTACCGCACACGGGGCGCAGCTTATTCCGCGCTTTGTAAAAGCTTTCTTACGAGGAGAACATGAAACTTACACAACACTGTCTTCCATTTGTGGATAGCCAAGAAAGTGCCGTGGGGTATGGCGCGCCTGTAAAAACGGGGTCAAGCATCTCGCGTGTAGACCGACAGAACCGGAAAACCGCGAAAGACATTTTCTATCATCGCATGACTCACACGAGAACTTTGCGAGCATAAAACATCCGTTTTTCATTTTATCCGCGCAGTAATTTATATTGCGATAATGAAGCGTAAAAAAATATTACATTGTGAAATGTTGAAAAATTACTCGGTTTGCTTGAATCCTTCAACTTTGTCAAGAGTTTGCGACAGTCCGATCGCTCTAATTAAAGAGTCTAATTAAAATAAAGTTTTGAGAGAATATCTGCTCATTGTCAGTGAATTTTTTTTATTTTTATTTTATTTTTTTTATTTTTATACTCTCGTTTGTTGACAGTGATTTATTGACGACTTCGAGTTGACAAAAAGGTGGGTGTATATAATTGCTCGTGAACGCTCATTACAGATAATAAGTAGCTCGCGAGTCGCGCCAACTTTTTTCACGTTAAAGGGCTTACATGTTCCCTGTTACGACGCGTTTCCGAGAAACGATTACGCGTCGCGAGAAGAACATCGCTGGGCATTCGCTGGCTTTTTTTTTGCCACGGTTTTTCAAGTTCCCGATAACGCGACAAACACGAATACAAAAGGGACCGAGGAAGAAAATAGCAGTCGATTCTGCCATGTCGCGAAACGAATGCACATGGCTACGTCAAAGAGCTCCGCGCAATCTTGCTTCTTTCTCGCACACACCGCGTCTTTTTATCCGCAGTCTTCCTTTTTACACGCGCCGTGCCCGTGCTACACGCGCGAGCACAATGATAATTTCTGAAAAGCGTCTTGATCTCGTTCGCCAAAGCAAAATGAACAAGAATAAAGCGTCTTTTAAAATGTTTTCTAGAAATTATTACTAGGAATAATATACATTTGTTTCTTTAATTTTGTTTTGTATAAATACATTACAAATATCAAAACGCTATGAAAAAGTAAAAAACAAACTGTTAAACGATAGTGGATGCTTGCTCGTGAAAAAAAATAGATTTTTAAATTATTTGGGAAGTTCGCGCATATGCCGAGAAAGCGCGTGTCCCGGATACTCTGATGTAAAATTTATTTTGGACGAAAACGTCGGACTATCGACTTTAAAGTTTAAGAATCGACGGGAGAGAGGCTGGCGAGGCACGATAAATATGCAGCGCTTCCTCCACTTCAACTACATCCTCAACCGCGTCGAGGACGACCGATTTGCGCTTGAATTTCGTGGACGAGCGCGTCGCGTCGGGACGACGCTTGAGAGAGGACCGAGGAAAGGAAAAAAAATGAGAGTAAGTGGAAATTGAGAAAATCGAGGAGAATCAGGTCGAGGTTCGAAATTCCACGGAAGTCTTAACTTTCTGGAACAGAAGAAAAACGCCACTGCGCGCGACTTCGCCCCCCCCAAGCGAAATGGGCCAGGTCGGGGATTGCTTAATCGGCTCGTCCGTTCTGAAACGCGGCGAAAGTATTTCATTCGTTTCAGGAATGAGCCTCTACAAATTTTCGGAATTTAATTTCGTCCGTGCCGTCGTCCGCCGTTTTAGGAAGAAAAACTATGTCTCTCGGGTGTGTGGCGCGCGCAGAAATGTTACGTTCATGCACCGCCGCCGTGTTGTACATCGCAACGACAATCTTTGAGAGCGTGTCGCGAACATGTGATACTTTTTCGAGCGTTTATGAAACTCGCTGGGGGAGGGGAGGGGGAGAAGTCTCGAACCACCGGGTTTCTCATTCAACACATTTTCACCACTTCTCGATTGAAGAATATACGGGATGTATACACAGTGCACCTCTTCCACGCGATTTACTCACCGCCCTCCCTTTCCTACCTCACACTAGCTCCGATGTCAGCGACGTTGAAACGTACTTTTCAAGTTTTTCTCTAAGCAATTTTTCTCGCCGCCATTCTATACATCACTGCCAGTTTCGGTGATATAGAATTTCACGCGATAAATTCCATATTTATGCAATCCCATCCTACTCTCGTCTCTTCAGAAATAACTTACTCGCTGAATACAAATATTTACTGTGGATCAGGGGAAGAGGAAAGAGGTCAGCGTGCGGAAAAGAATCACCGTCCGCTGAAATTCGCTGATTTAATGTTCACAATCCGACCGTCTAACGCTTACATTACGCCACCTACGTTTACAACAGCGAGAGATCCGGAAGAACGCCGGTAAAACCGAACAGGCGTGTATAAAGGATATAAAGGAATTTTAACGTATGCTTATACTTGGAGAAAGAAACTCCGCTAGATCCTGTATAAATCTATATGCGAGGCGGCTGCACTGGCCCGAAACTGTCACGTTATATTTTTCTTTATGTGTCTACGTAAAATATATTGTATATTTTTCTTTCTCTCTCTCTCTCTCTCTCTCGCTCTCTTACACACACACACACACAAATTTCGAGCGAATGTTCTCTCGGATGGAAATTTTTGAATCTATTTGTCAGAAAAAAATGCAATATTTTTTACACAGCGGCGCGATAATTGCAACTATAGAAATTCATGATTTTCGATCGTCGCGTTGACGTCGAGTTGATATGCAAATGTCATCCCCGAGCGTGCAGGTAGCAGATAGCTCTGGCGCCGCTGCCACCATGACTGAGCAAGGAATTACGAGAGATAGGCAAGTCGGTGACAATATGCTCGAAACTTTAATTAGAAGATTATGGCGGTTGGGGAGGGAGAGAGAGAGAGAGAGAGAGAGAAAGAGAAGAGTGTCTCTCTCTCTCTCTCTTTCTCCCCGGCCATTGTGTAAGCTGCAGCCAACACGGGTTTCTCCCTATCGTTGGCTGTCCACAGAGAGAAGCGAGAGTCTACTGCCGTTACGCACTCTTGACTTAATAGCTCTTTCAATAGCGAACGCCGAGTTTGCCGAAGGTGCACGCTGTATTTCACCGTCGCCAATTTCCGGCTTCGTTCTATGGAACCTTGCCGGGCGCGGCGGGGAGAAGCAAAGTCGTACCTCCCCCTCGGCCCGTCGAGTCAGAATATATACGGCGGCCGGGAATCAATAAGAAGACAAAAGAGAATAGAGATAGAGACGGCATTCACTTGATGTAATGTAATATTGGACGCAAAAAATGATCTTTATTAGACCAGCTTGCGCGCGAGAGGTAACTTGATAAATGAGACCGACGCGCTGAAATTCTAGGTATAAAGAGTCTGTCATTACGGTCGTTTTTCTTCCCGACGTTATTTGATGAATGTAAAAGCTGATTTCTTTCTTTTTTTTTTCTTTACCTGTCGGTACTTCTAGCGCATTTTATCTAATTAATTTCGTAACACACATATACACGCACACAATGTATTAACATACACAGTATATTAACATATATACAGTGTATTAACATACACAGTGTTATATGTGTGTGGATTGAATCTCTTTATTTCAATTCTATTTCATAATGCGCGCAAAATTCGTTGAATTTCATCAAGAATATTGCATTTCTCTGGAATTTCTATATCGCGTATTAATATTATCGTATTAATATTCATGATACACGCTTGAATTCCTGGCGCAACTGGCGCCAGGAATTTTATTATACAATATATATATACAACACGGTAACTAATATTTATGTCTTATATCGATACCGATTGAAATAAAGATTAAAGCTATTACGTACGCTATAACGCGCGCGCGTTAGAGAGAGAATATTTCTTGTATATTTATTATAATCGCCAAGAATCACCGGCGATTAAAGAGAAGCTCCGAAAAGTACAGTTTGTATATAGGCGAGATAAAATTTGAAATTTATTATTTAACGTCAAAATTCTGAACATGCCTCACAGACATCGGTCGAGCGATGCGAGCGACACATGATCATGCAATTACCGGACGTTGTAAACACGTCCACCGGCTCGTCGGCCGCTATGAATGGAAATTAATTGAGGTCTGCGTCCGCGGATAAAAACGTTGGCCGCTGGACGCTGAATGGCGACGACGAGGCTCGCCATCGGGCCGACAATGCTCGTTGTTACGCCCGGATAAATGGATACATATAGGCCGGCGTTTCGCGGGTAGATCGCTCATCTCGCGAATCATGAAACTCGCTCTTCGCATTTTCGCGAATAATGCGAATAGTTAAAAGAAGATCGCTCTCCTATTAAAATTCGACGGTTTTTACTATAAATATCAAACTTATCCGGTAGATCGCATTAAAGGGAGAGAAAAATATCTTTAAAATATCAAGATCATGTGCGCACATAAATCCGCAACGTGCACGGCTTGCGTCGAGCAAAAACACGGAACAATAGCGGAGAAAAAGACTCTCTCAAGAGACGCGCGTCGCAAGCTCGTGTAGCGTCGTGAATCGTATCTGGCCGACCTCATTGTCGTCCGACCGAGCGGGACAAAAACCTGCACGGGAGGCAGAGTTCGGATGATGGAAAATGTAAAACAGAAAAATATAAACAATAGACGGGCTCACGAGTCGCAAGAAATATCTTCATTGTTGCAATGAATTTTTTTTTTTTTAGCAACATTTTCTGTAGCAGAAGTTCGCACAATATTGCGCAGTTTATTAAATGTACTTTATTGTCTTACTTATTTCTGTTAATGTAATAACATTGAATCTCTTGTCGTCGTGAAATAAATAACCTCCGTTATATTTTCTCTGTTTTTCGTTATTTCTATGTTTTCTACTATTTTGTTAAATTTTATTAAAAGAGAGAGAGAGAGAGAGAGAGAGAGAGAGAAACAATCCCTTTTATGCCTTTGTTCCTATACTCCTCAGTCGAAAAGCCTTTTGCTTTACAAACATCAATGCGGCAGCGGTATTATAGGAACAACAATAATATTAGACGACTCAATATTGAAATTTTATAATGATCGACCTGAATAAACAGGTGGATGTATTTACTGCTATTGATACGGCTGCACGTAGTTGCTAATATTGCTGCTAATAGCGCAAGGTAAACAAAACAAATTATTCCCAATCTGATTGAAACTTAGACTCTGATGTATTTGCACATGTATGCGATAATTAGTCACTCTACATGGTAGAGATAGGGTTTCATAATATCACAGAGTTTACAAAATAATTCTGTCAATTTGATCTTCCACTGTCAAACAAAAGGATATACGCCGATATATTTAATAAAGCGTTTGTCGCAATGAACGAAGTCTCGTGAATCGCGAAAAAATCAAACGCGAAACGATTAGCGAAACGACGATTGCTAATACTTACCTGTAACGTTGGTTCAAGATAATTTAACATCGATTTACGGCCTTATGCTCGGCGCCTCCGTTCGTGTCAATCCGCTTTCTATAACGCACGATAATAGCGCGCACCGACAAACACGCAGACATATCCGTTATAGGTAATCAATCATTCACTAATGAAGATGCGATATGCGCACTGACGTAACGCACCTATCGGTTTACGCATACACGTGTGTTGTAGGATACGTCAAGAGAGAGAGAGAGAGAGAAAGAGAGAGAGAGAGAGCTGTGCGCGACCGCCGTTGCCCGGTTTCGCTGCAAACACGGCCGCAAACGTGGTGTTAGTTTGTACCGGCTTTGCGGATCAAACGTCTCCAACCTGCATATCGTATGTGTGTGGAGGACGGCTCTCTCTGCTTTCGATCGGACGGCGATAAATGGGCGTGGCCCCAATTCCGGTCCTTAGATCGCAATATTCGGAGATTCGTACATTGTTGACGAGTCACGGCGCGGAACGAAGCGGAGGAACGAAAAGTGGCCGATCGCGATTGAAAAATTGCGCTTTTATTTGATTTAAAAATGCCAGAGAGAGAGAGAGAGAGAGAGAGAGAGAGAGACGCGTGTGTTTGCGCTAAACGCTGAAACGCTTTCGATCCGACATTCGAGAAAGGATATTTCATTTTAACCGCTCGCTTTTAAACGATTGATACGAGCGATGAATTGTGACGTTGACTCAGCGAATCAATTATTGAAACGAACCGATTAATGATATGCCAGTGGGTCGAACGAGTGCGTCAAGTAACTTACAATGAATTATGTCAATTCCAGACACTTGGCGAGAATTTGAAAGGGAGGAGAAAAAAAAAGGATCGAGAAGACTCTCCGTCAGGAACAAAAAAAGGGAGGAGGAGGAAATATTGAAAAATCTGCGAGAATAATCGACTTCATTTGGCTGACTTTGGGCGTTAAAACGGACTTACGGTAAATGACGTAATATAGCGGATCAATATTTACTCAACTTGGAAGTACTCGTCGGCAATAATTCGTCCGGGCTAAAGTTTGTAATGCAAATAAGCTCTCGTTTCGCGAACGCGAATTACCCTCGTAAGTATGTGCATATTGTAGATCGCCGTTTAAACGGTCTGACTGGTTCTCGTTCGAGTACGTGATAGACGAACTTCGAATGTCTGACGGAAAGAAGCTTGTGTACACACGCGATTTCGAGAGAGAGAGAGAGAGAGAGAGAGGTGTCGTATCGGAAAAGATTTTTCGCGAAAATTTCTCGTTTTCTCAGATTAAAAACTCCGCGACGTCTTCGCGGACTTCTAAACGCGAACGCAATTGTGATTTGAACGGAGGACGACGAGCGGCGCGCCGCGTAAACTCGAATTTGCATTCGTTTCGATAATATATTCCCCGCCAAGAAACACGTAGCCCGTAATAATATATTCGGGACGCATATCGAATTTGCAACAAGCCGCGAGTAACTTCATAAAGTCCGAGTCCTTTTTTTGTTTTTTTTTATCCGCGGCGCTTGCTTATTCCAAAAGTTAAAACGCATTTAACGTTGGCAGTCGACTGTTTAAGCGCTCACTTCGGCTAATTAGCATACTCGGGTTTGCGGGAGCGGATAAGGACATCAAGGACACGGCAGTGAGCCGCGGGTCGAATGGTAATTGCCACCGCGAACAGAAGCCGTATGGCTCCTCGACCCTGTCGACGTATTCTCGACGTGTCCGGAAATGTCGATGCAACTGCACGGCCCGCAGGCTCTTTACAAGCGACGAAGGTATAATTGTTGGCATGTGCGACAATGCAACTATTGCACGAAAGGGAGCGAGAATCGCGTCGAAGACATTTAAAACGGCAATGTCGTGCGACGACAATTATATTAGTTCGCGAAATCTCGATAATCGAATTACGTGTCAGAAATTTAATTAATTTGCTTTATCGCGCACGTGAATTTCCCAAAACATTAAATGACAAAATTTATTTATTAGACGAGATAAATGCATAACACGCGCGTTTAGACGATAAACAAATACATAAGCTAAAATAAATAGCTACCTCAGGCTCTTGTTCGAATACAGAGTATCTCTTGTTACATGTCAATAGATATTGAAATATGTTCACGATATGTTAAACATGTTTATTTTGCCACAAAAGAGGAACGTTTCTTAAAAAAAAACCTTATCGCAACGACGTGTACGAATCGAATAAACATTGTGCGTGTAAAACAAACGAGTGTGTGATGATATACCAGCCAGGATTTTTCAAAACGTCGTTGCCGTGTGGCGAATACACGATACATCCTTGCGACGGAGCATCCATTTCTATCGCTTAATCTTCATTGACATGCGCGTGAGAAACGCCGGTTTAAAACCCACCCCCGCCGATTTGCAGTTTATGCGGGCTTTTCGTTCCCGGCGAGTACCTAGTATCGGTCATAAATTTTTCGCGGCGGACCGATGCGACACTTTTAGCACTGTATTATCGCCTCGTCGGTGCGGGTCGTCGCCTTGAGACACGACGACCAGCAGCAGCAGCAGCAGCAGCTTTGGCTCGTCGTCGATACGCTTTCGATACACGCGGGCGTGATGTTTTCTTTTTCCTTCTTTTTCTTTTTTCCTTTTTCCGTTGGGTGGGATGTAGGCGAAACGACACACTCTTCTCTTTTTCCAACCCTCCCCGCTGTCCGCTCGCAACGGAGAAGCTTTACGCCGGTGCTCGTGCAAGACGAAACTCCGCCTCGCTCGAGAGAGAGAGAGAGAGAGAACGGAGAGTGGAGGGGTGATATAGTTTAGCTGATAGCCGGGATGGGCGAGTTTTACGGCACGAAGCAGCGAAGTTAATTGAAGCTTCATTAATTCGTACTTTAGCAAAGTGGTCTCCGTAGAATGCCGTGACAACGGAGAAGAAAGGGGACCTGGGAGGCGACGGTGCTCGGATTCGAAACAAAGCATATTTTTCTTCGCCCGGATGCATCCCGGGAGGATTCACTTGGAAATGAAAATGCGCGACGCAGAAAGTTATTTTGCATTTAACTCCGCCGTCTTGGCAAATTCTGCGCGAAATCTCTACGAATGCGCGCGGAAGAAACGTGAGAATAGAATAATTGTGAAGGGAGATTCGCGCGCGCTCGCTCGCTCGCTCGCTCGCGCTATGTCTCTTCAAAAAGCCTCCGTCGCAAATCTAATAAACGTTAATAATTCGCGCAATACCTCGCGCCTCACTGAAAACGCGCTCGTCGTAATAACAATTAGAATAGAGCTTTTAAGTGTCGCTTGAACATCGCGCGGTAAATTTCACGACGTGTCGAATAGGCAAATGGAAATTCAACAAAACCTTCTGTATAATAAAATTGCATTATTAAGTAACTCTAATGTGTGTGTGTATGTGTGAGTGAACGGATTGCAAAAGTCCGACGTAGATTAACGAGTCCGTAACGATCTCTCGGCTTCAAAATTATATTACGCAAAATTAGAAGGTTTTCTAGATTAAAACTTTATCGTTGCATGGTACAATTAAAGTGCGTCCCACTTTCGCATCGAGTTCGTTCCTTTGTAATGACAGGAACGGGGAGATTCTTAAAAGCCGCAACGTTAACGATCCACCCACCACCCCCCGGCGGGAGGTACCAATTACAGATTGAAAACAGAAGCGAGACACAGAAGTACGCGCGCGCGCGCGTTTTCTTGCGCCGGGAAATAAACTAATTAAACTTTAGCAGCGGATCTCGTGACGGGATGCAAAATACATGACCGCGAAGATGGTAAAGAGCAAAGGAGAACGTTCGCTCCGATCGCTAATTTATCGCGTTCGATTGTAATGAATTTCCGATATTAGGTTAATAAGCGACGGATGGAGTTATACGCCGATGGCGAGGCAAAAAGACAGATTGCCGTTAACGGCGCGTTATAGTCGCGATATCGATATCTTGCGCGAACCGCATCAAAGCTCGCGCGCGATGTCCTCGAGCGATGCCTTTGCGCGAAGAGCTAAAACTCGGCCGCGCAGATGCGGCAACAGCGAATTACAGACGATATTAAATTCTTCGCGCAGCGTTGCAGACAACATCACAATGAAATGGAATTTTTGGAGAGACTTGAAAGAGGTACAATATGACGTCAAAAAAAAAAAAAAAAAAAAAAAAAAAAGGAATTATAAAGAAAGTCAGATGCGCAACGAGATACGCGTTTAAACGTGAAAATTTTGATTTTCACGTTTGTTGAACTTTACTAACTTCTATATCTCGATGATAAATAAACGATGCACTTTTTTCTTCATAGTTTAGATTCGCGAACGGTTGACTTGTTTTGAACGCGGAAACGGAACATACGAGCGGAAACTTTCTCCGCGCAGTCATCGATTTCCAAAAATAAGTCACGACTATGTTCGAAACGGAAGAGATCGCATGCGGCAAACTCCGTGAGGAAATAAAAAACTTCTTGCGCAAAAATAAAAGTGCTTCTTCACAAGTCGCGAACTTCGTTTGCTTAGGAGTTCGATTCGCATTAATGTGCTCGGCAAACTCTCCGTGTAACAAGAACTACTACTTGCCTGCGTCCAATCTCTCTCACACGAAGAATACTACATCGATATGGTCGGAATACATATGTATATGTACGCGCGAAAAGAGTCACGTTTCTACACGCATCAAGTAATAAACAGACCACTTCGCGGGACTTCGTGTTTCTCGAGGACCGTCGAAAAGTTTCGAATATGGAGTTCTTCGATTTGATACAGAAAACTCGAGCCGCCGTCATCAAAGTTCGACGAACGCGAATACGTTGCGAGAAATTGTAAACCGATTCCGAGTGCCGCCGAGCAGAGACGTACGCGGAACTTGGATCGAAAATTAAAACTTTTCCCATGAATAGTAACGTCGTTCCTATCCTGCTTCTCTCCGCAAGGAACTTGTATCTCGTTTAACCGAATGAGGTTAAGGAGTATTATCGATATTCGATCGATTCCTTTGTGAAGGACAAACAACGTCCTGCAAAACCGTATCTCGTTCTCGTCGCATTATCAACCCAAAAGGAAGCGCATCTAAGAAGTTCCGTGTGTTTTACATTACCAATAATCTCAAAAGTTACATCGATGTGCAATAATATCTGAATTGAAAGCGATCGATATAATGCCGATTCGATATATCGGATTCTGTTGAATAAAACGCGATATGTACGCGCGCGGAAAAAAAAATTAATTTCTCACGGATACACGGTTTTCCGCGCGCTGAAAAGTTGAGACGCGCACAGCTCCGTCACGCAGCTATAATCTGCATGCAAGCCCGAACGTGCGCGAAGCACACGCAAATTAAAACTTTTTCCATGAATAGTAACGGTCTCTCGTCTCTCGCCGCTGCGCGAGAAGTCGCTGATTTTCGCTTGCGATTTAATCTGTGTTTTTTTTATTTTTCCTTCTGGAAAGAAAGGGAGAGAGAGAGAGAGAGAAAGACTCGTATTTCTTCGGACTCGTTTCTCGCAACTCTTCTGGGGATGCGCGTCGGTGACGCGGCGAATTAAAGATGCAGACTCGCTCGATATGCAAAACAGAGGGAGCAAAAAAGCGCGAAAGAGAGCAACGAGAAACGAGCGCGGGACAGTCACTCGGAGGAGTGGTTCGAACGAACCACTAAGTAAGGTTATTAAGCGTGATCGAGAAGTAACGGAAACTACTTCGGTTGTAAGAGGGTTACAACGGATACAAGCGAAAGACCGCAGGATTCTACTTGTTGTTTCATCCGATTTCCGGGTAATGCGTCTCGTTAACGTGCAATATTGAACGCTGCGCAGTGAGACGTATCTCGAAAAAAATTACAAAAAGAAATAAAAAAAAAAAAAAAAAAAGAAAAGAACTTCATTAATCAGAAGTATTATTTTTATTTTTATTGAGAAAAGTCTCTTTCGAGAGAGATTTTTTTATTACTTAAAGAAGAGGGAAAAACACGTAAAGGTGTAAATAAAACAGATTTTACGACAGTTGACGATCGTCGGCGGAGAAAACTCGCACGATATAACCAGACACTGTTCTTCGAATATAAACGATAACGTAAGTATCTTGAGATTTAACGACCATGATGCGTACGTAGAAGCAGCACCCGGCGCGGCGTAGAACGTTAAATTTAATAAACTCCGCACAGCACCCCCTTAATTTATCTATAACCTCCGCGCGATTGGATACTTCTCTTCGCCGTAATGGACTCTAAAATTTTATTACGCTCGGTATTAACAACGCGCACGACGCTATAGCTTGCAGATTGGTTTCCGGGGGCGCAAAGAATTATTGCAACATTCGTCTCTCTCAAATCGCGTCCGTCTCTCTTTCTCTCTCTCTCTCCCTTCGTCGCGAAACCAAGTATATCGCCATTAATCACGCTGACACGGAGGGTTGATCGAGGCGCGCAAAACCCCGGGTTAACCTTGTTTAATTTTTCATTATTGCTTTAGTGCACGCTGTGTATCGTTTACACGTCGCAACATTGTTATCTTGTAAACGTATGTCGCAACTTTCATCAGCATTCATAGCTACGGTTCTTGCTACGTTCTCTGTCTCCGCGAACATTTTTTCCTTTTTTTTTTATCGTCCCACACTGTTTTTTTAATCGGGATTAAAAAAAAAAAAAAAAAAAAACACGGACTGCGAGCTTTGGATGGAGCAAGAATTCAACTAATTTCCCGGCGTTCCCTTGAACTTTTTAAATTGGACGATTCCAAATGTTGAATATTAAAGCGGGGAACCGGCGGTCCGAAAACAAATTTCAACTTTTAAACGGACGACGGATGATTTCCCCGTGTCCGCGCGCGCGCGTCGATTTTAGACATTTTAATGCAAACAGTTCGCTCGCTTTTAAATGCCGAACTTTTCGCGAATTAAACCCTTATTTACGAGAGCGGCGGAATCGACGTGCTTCGACGAAGTCGAAGCCGATGAGTTTTGCATAAGAATCGAAAAGTAATTAGCGACGAAAAACGCAAATCCGCTTAATGAGCGTGCCCCGCGAAGAGAACGTGCCCCGGTGGTTATCCACGCGTGTAAGTACACCGGCGTGTACATATATATGGCGCACAACAACACATTTGTGTGCGCGCCATTTTTGTACCACAAAAAACGAATAACTACATGCGGCGCGTAGTACGGGGCGCGTGCTTAGCTTTAAAATTAAATTTATCTTCAGTGAATTACGTCGTAATTGCGTGACCGAAAATTATAGTACGCGCCGATGTGTGTACAATATATACATACATATGTACGTGTATTCAGAGCAACGCACGGTCGGGTTGCGGTTATATAAAACGGCATTAATATATTAGATCCTTTTATAGACGCTTCTCCTCTAACTTCAATGTTTTAATTTGCGCTCGTTAAATATGCCACTCCTGTGTGCGAACTGAAATTTTTATTATACAAAAACTTTTCGTACTTTGAAAAGATAAAATCCAGGATGTTATTATCTACTTTCGATCGCGCGTGTATATGTATAATTCAAGCGACCTGTTTTAATATTTCTCTCTATATTCATACATACACGTATATATCTAACGCTTTTTTTTCGGTGGCAGCTATAGCCTGTTGCCGTCCATCATTTTTTTTTCTTTTTGATATCCCGCGAAGATGGAGGCTGTGTCAATAGATGTGGGGCATCGTGGCGCGTTTGAGAATTACTTCATCATTCAATCGCGTTACACGGTTTTATACAGCGAGCCGTTTCGCGAGCGTTCCGATTCCGGCGTTACCAAGTGAAATTCAACATTTCGCCCCCGATATAGAGCCGGGAGCATAGTTACACGGTTATCGATCGATACGGCCGGTCCATCGTAATGCAGCCTGACGCGTACTGACCGAAATTGAATTCGTGCTTGTACACCGGGACAAAGGCCGGCCGATCCCAATCGTATCAGGCCGGTCTCTGCGAAACAATAGTCGCGATTATCTGTCACAAATCTTCGTTTCGCCCAGCCCGTTGTTAGACGTCCAGAAGGTTCCCATGAACATTAGCGCCGCGACGGTAACGACGGTGACGACGACGAGCAATATAATGCGCAATCACCGTGTCGTCCGCAGAGAGATCTCGCGATAATGAAACACGTTGTTGAAAACGACGCGCGTTTGTTCCCGCTGCAAATTATCATTCCGATTGCATCGGCATAATAATTAACTTACATCCCGGGTGCAATGCGAATATTGCAATCGTATAAATGCATATACACGTATTGCACGCGATCGTCGCATTTTCGAGATTTTTCGCTTGCACGATTCGCAAAAAATGCCGGCTCATACGTCAAAACTGTAAAAATTTCATGCGTAACTGACGCACGTGGTGGTGCGCACAGAACTAATTTTCTCCGGCAGAGGTTTCCCCAGTAATATTCCGCGAGCTACATTCTGAAGTTCGCCATATCATCGCACGTGCCACAAAATCCTCTTTCTCTCTCCCTCCCTCCCTCTCTCTCTTTCTCTTCCTCTCTCTTCCTCGCTCTATCTCTCTTTCTTCTCTTACAGAACTTGACGTAATTACTCACAATTAGACGGAATGGATAATTGGGACCATTAACGTGCACGGTGCGCTCATTAACGCGTATTATGAACCTAATTTGCGCGCTAGTGAATAAGGACGAACGAGGGTGAAAATGTTCGACGTTTCCCGCGTTCCCTTGGAAGAAAAAAAACTGGAGATGACAGGTTTGAAGGACGGTAATCGAGTGGCAAGGATTTTTCGACGGAGGAATACGCGGCCGTGCGCCATAATCTCCCTCTGATGAACACCGTCGTCCGCCACTCAGCCGCTGTCAAAGCTGACAGCGGAAAGGCACTCGAGCGAAGAGAAGAAAAGAATGACGCGGGTTGTCATTGACTGATGGCCGCCGCGGTCTTCTCCGCATAAAGGCATCGACAATATAATATACGTAATATCCTCAATAAAAAAAAAAAAAAACAAACAAACAAACGCGACTTGTCACGAAGCGCCGACACATGTTGACACATGTGTGCGCGCAGAAATATATCTCTCATTTTTTTCTCGTATTTTAAAATATGATGATCATGTAATAATGTATAGCGCGCGCACGATGCAGTCGTATATTTTATACAGGAATATAGAACGCGCTTTTATTTCAACGTATAAAACACACGCGTTTTATACGTTCCGTGTATCGCATTCCCGATTATTTTTACATTTTGAATGGAATTCGTACGGGAGGACGGGGCGCCGGCGTTCTTCACTGCGAATGAAAAAGTTTCATTATGTGTGGACGACTCTTCTTGCTTTCAAAAATGCGCGCGCTGAAATTTCATTACGAATGCCATTCGCGCGCGATGGATATTGATTCCAAAGGGAAGTTTCGCGTCGATCGTGATTTGACAAGCGCGTGCGGAAAATTTGCGATTTTCGCGCGTTTTATTTGTTTAAAAAAAAAAAAAAAAAAAAACACGACGGGAAAGGAAATCGAATCGCTATCAGACAAACCGTCGAGAAAGGTTGTCGAGAGAGACATATCGCGCGAATCGGACAAACGACGCGGATCTCAACGCGGAGAGTGCAGAGGGAGACCAATTAACCGGAGTCTACTTCTAATCCGCGCGTCACTCGGGGACGAGGGAATCGCTTCTTAGCGGCTTCGCAGACGGAATTAATTAAGACGATCCTCGGGTGGCGTCTCTCTCTCTCTCTCTCTCGCACGGCTGAGGATGGACTTATCCTGATGTATAGAGACTTGTGTACGCGTGCACGTGCACGTAATGCAAATCAGCCGAGAAGCAGCTGGTGGAAATAGCGATTGGATTTGTTCGCTTAGGTAGAAACGTTATAAGCTCCTTCTCGCGCGGCGAGAAATCTTGCGATAGATGAACGCGTCGGAACGGGGGGGAATATGGTGCTTTCTCAAATTGAAGATCTCAGGCATATCACAGCGATAATTATCCCGTCGACGGTATACGACACGGCGGATGATGCGACCGGGAGCGTCTTCTCCTCTCTCGAGGCTGCCGCACGCACCTGTGTGTATGCGAGAGGGGAGAAGGTGTCCGGTACGTGAATGTGAATGTAAGGCATTCCGAGTGACAACTTGCACAGAGTACGTCTACTTAGACATATTAACGGCATTTCGGGATTCTCTCGAAACCGACTTCGGCGCATTAATATCGTCTCTATGTACCTGCGCCCGCTTTGAAATACTATCAGCCGTAATTAGGGAAGTTATGCCAGGCGAATCAGCACAGAATATATATCGAAGTCTGCGCGCAAGTTTGAAATATCCGACTCGGGAAGGAGGGAGGGGAGGAATGTATTGAATTGAAACGCTCGCGGAGAAAGACGCGAATATTCGCATATTAGCGTTTGTTATTTCGCAAGTTCTTTGATAACGTCAATTATGTAGCAATAACAGAAGCGTTTCGCTTTGTTTATTTCGATTT
>QVOA01011127.1:0-14794 GCA_014825685.1 Pseudomyrmex cubaensis | reverse complement strand
TTTTTTTTTTTTTTTTTTTAATTTTCTATTGTGTTCCGCGTGGCGGAGCTGAAAGAAACGCTCGGTCATTTCGCAGTTTTGACCTAAAATAGACTTGACATCGATATAGACATTCCTGATCAGAGTTTGGCGGTATGTGATAACAAAGATCGTTCGATATGACGTTTCTCATGACGTCGGCAGCGAGAGAGGCTGCGTAATGGCGATGGTGTGCAGCCAACGTAAGAGCGCGAAATTCGGTATTCTCGAAAACTCGCGCCTCTCGAGTGAGATTATTCGGTCTTATCGTTCTTTCTCTTTCTCTCTCTCTTTCTCTCTCTTTTTTCTCTTTGAATTTGGCGATCGTCTCTCAGCTATCGAAATCGACACGACTCGAGGCGAACACGCGTCGTCGTCGTCGTAATCCGGTCCGGATCGATTCGCGGGAGAGAAATCTGCGTGTTTTTTCGTTTCCAACGTTTCGCGGGTGGCAACACTCGCGGCGCGGTCGGCGCCGGAATTTCCAGTATTCTTTTTGCAGCGGTGCGAGCGGGTGGACGTGTGTTCGCGTCGCTCCTGGTTCTCACGATCGCTTTCTCTGTCAAACAACAACGGCATCACTGGTCACGTAGGCAGTGTGTGTTGTCTGTGTTTTAAATCCAGTAAGTAAAGTGACAATCGCGACCAGCAATCGACCGGCACGCCGATAATCGATCGCGTCGCCAAGTGCTTCTCTTTTACCCGGGCCAACCCTCTTAACCTCTTTCACACGTTCCGCAGTAATGAATTTCGTCGTAGCGCGCGGACCTTTCACCGCTTCGCAAGAATCGCACCACACGATCACCTGATGTGTGTGATATACGCTTCTCCTTATCACCCGAGCATGGTGTCTCACACGCGAGCGTGTGTGCATGTGTATGTATGCAATCACGATAGAGAACGTATTGCTCGAGAATGCTGACGGAAAGAGAATCGAAAATTGTTTCTGCATATCGGTATATTACATGTGTAATAATAACAAGCGGATAAACTACATATTGTTTCTGCATGTACTTCGATTGTTAGAGGTTTTTTTTTGTTTTTTTATTGTTGGACACGACACGAGCAATTTTCTTATCTTGCAATTTCTTCTACCCTCGCAATTGTAGTTTTTCATAGATAATTTTTTTTTAATGTAACAAAAAAATTTTCGCAACTTTTGTTTGTTCAAATGTAACAAAACAATTTCTGCAACTTCTGAGACGAGTCGCTCTATCTTTTTGCGCAATTGCAATAAACACACGTGAAGACAACAAAAATGGCAATAATACGAAAGTGTGATCAATACTGCTATATAATATTGAATCACACCTGGCGAAGATTCAAGTTTCGTCTGAAACGTCAGACGATGCAGGTATACCTACGTTGTTTCGTGAAAAAAACAAATCGCTGAGAACAATTTGTCTTCGAAACAACAAAGACAAAAAAAAAGAGGATCGGTAAAACACAGCAAAACAAACGTGACGTTGTGTTCCAACGAAATTGTAATTCAATCGATCAAAAAAACTGCTTGCAATTACAAAACGGAGACGTGACACTAACAATAAATGTTCCTTCTATTTTTTTTTTTTTTTTTTTTTTTTTTTTTTTTTTTTTTTTTTTTTTTTTTTTTTTTTTTTTTTTTTTTAAGAAAGAGACTAATTGTGACATTTAAAGGTGAATTTTTTTTATAGAAAGACTGAGATCAGCGTATACGTTTTGGGTTACGAGGATATTAAAAAAAAAAGAAAAAAAACATAACATTGTGGCTCTCGAGATATTTGAATGTCAGTCTTGATTTGGTAGTCAGATTCGAATAGTATCAATGGAGTTGTATTGTAATTTTCTCAAAGAATGAGAAACACATGTTCGGCTAACAAAACTCATAAAACGAAAAAGCATTTGAATATAGCGAAACAAAAATTGAACAATCACAAATTAAAAATAGAAGCTTTTTATCGATCGTAACTGACAAGTTTTTTGTTAGTTTCTTTTTTTAATTGTCTCTCAAGTCGCGTTTTAAATAAATCATTGATTATCCCGTCGCCGTTACATATCGTCTTGTCTTTTCAGGAAGAAAGACGAGAATTCGGAACGCACACTCGAGCGGAAAACTTTCACTTCGCCTAATATGAATAGTACATGCGTGTAAAAGAAAGCGAGGAGCGCTATTCGGATCGCCAAGCGCGAAGTGAAACTAATGAAGTTATTCAACATCTTCGCGCGAGAAACGATAAAAATGGATGCGAAAAAGTCTCTCTCTCTGTCCGAAGACGATCCAAACGTTGTAATTTTCTCAAAGAATGAGAAGCACATGTTCGGCTAACGAAACTCGTAACGGAAGAGTATTTGAATATAACGTAAAAAAATCACTATTTTTTTTTTTTTTTTTTTTTTTTTAATTGTCTAAAGTCGCGTTGACGCACACTGCTGATCATTACTTTTTACTTTGCGAGAACTTCGCTACGCAAAACCTGGCCTTTCAGTCGTATATTTTATAAAATCTTACGTAAGCCTAGCAGCGTGCTTGAAAAAAAAAAATGTAAGAAAAACAGTTATCTGATAATCGTATGTGAATATCATTATTTTGCATTTTGTGTACAACTAGTGTAAGATTATAATCGTAATCTAATGTTGAATTCACTTAAGTGAATCGCCACAATCGTCGATATGCGTACGAGTTGATTGATTCGCGAAGTAAGTTGTCAGATTGATCTTCGAGAAGTCTCTCTGACGAGATTCTATGTCCCCGACTACGAGTTTTTCTGAATTTTAATTCAGTTCCTTGACACAAGAACGACGACGACGATAAATGTTTATGTTTTGCAGTAGTTTGGTCCAAAGTACTGCATTAGTTTGGTCCAAAGTACTACTTAATACGTATGTAAAACATTTTAATGACATTGAAATTTTATTGACACACAATGAATGGGAATTTTTATGTATTTTGTTTTTTCCGAGATGAGTACAAAAAAGAGAGAGAGAGAGCGAGAGACATATCGCGTAACAAAATGTAACGTGTGTTGAAGATATCGATTCAACGTACACGCGGATTTCGAAATTGTTTGTCACATCGCTCGCATCGGTTTCTACTGTCAGTAGTTTTCATGCTGATGACAGCGTGAATTCTTTCTGCGCGACACTGAACGTAACGAAGACGTGACAGCGAGATTTTGTTCATCCGCTTTTAGGCCGCTCGTGTCTCGCAAGACCAATCCGTATCCGTGTCACAGGATGTGCACGCACGTTGTACGTGAGATAGATTAGAGAAGACGAGAACGGGAGACTTCGAAAAAAAAAAAAAGTCTTCGTAAAATCGTACGATCCTATCTCGCGATATCGCGAGACATATGGCGGGTGCGATATATACCGCCGTGATGTCACGTTGAAGGCTCAGTTAGCCGCGGCGAGCGACAGCAGCGTGAGCAGCGCGACTTTTCCGCCTCGTTTTCCGAGGGTTATCGGGGAACGTCAATATTCACTCGTTCGAAACTTTTGAGATAACTGAAAAAAAAAACAACAAAACAAAGAAAAAAACGATATAACAAACAACACACTTTGTCGCACATAGGTGAGTTAGTTTTGTTATTCAATCAAGTCCTCTATCCAAAGTTCAATGTTACAAAATTGATGATAAATATAACGCGGTAATCTCTACGATGTGACTTCAAGTTAGTTCTTCTAATTGACTTAGCTGTCTTACCGATATGCAGAGAAAAAAAGCTATTAATTGTACCGATAAATGGATCACGCGTTTCACACATTGTGTTAATCGCGTAAAGGAAAAAAAAACAAGAGCAAAACTCCGATTGATCTGAGTGTAGTATCCCTCCCGTGCAAAAAAAAAAGAGAGCGATTAGTGTTCCAACAACATATAATCACGTGACGCGATTAATTGCGCAAGAAAGCGAAGAAGATGCGATAATCTCCGGATCGGATTTTTTGCAATAAAATTTTACGTCAGTAAAATTCGAAAACGTGTTTTCGTCAACACGGGAGATATCAATTAAGGATATCTCTGTCGCGTTGATAATCCAGTTTAAACGAGAAACCCCCGCGAGGGTTTCATTTTGTGCGCGCACAATAATCGATTTCTTTTCGACGGGAGCCAAAATTGTCTGATGTTTATTCTATTGCTCTTCTGTGTTCGCAGAAATTTAAAATAAAATGTCAGCAAAAGCTATTCGGGAGGCAACCGGGAAAGATCTCATCAATCGCAATCTACCGGCCGGCACAAAAGCGGCGAAATGCAGATTCGTGCCCGTTACCGAGGACACAAATTGGACCGATATCGCGACGGAGCATCCGTGGCTCAAGACGGGAAAATTGGTCGTCAAACCGGACCAGCTTATCAAACGTCGCGGGAAACTCGGATTGATTAAGGTGAACGCGGATTTGTCCACGGTGCAAAAATGGGTCGAGCAACGCATGAACAAGGAACAACGCGTCGGCAAAGCAACTGGAAAGTTAAAAATTTTTTTTTTTTTTTTTTTTTTTTTTTATCTCGTAAATAAGATGTAACAAAATATACACGCTCGTTTATATATTTTATGTTCACTTTTTTTTTTTTTTAAAGGAAGAGGAAGCTTACGTGTGCATCTATTCTCATCGGAACGCCGACACGATATTGTTCCATCACCAGGGAGGAGTCGATATCGGAGATGTCGATGCTAAGGCTTTAAAATTAGATGTACCCGTCGGCGGCCAGTTGCCGGATCAGTCCACGTTAATCAAGACGCTCTTGACCAATGTCGTGGACGAAAAAAAATTGTAATTAACGATTAGTTGACGGTGGACATGGACGCGACAACGTGAAATGTTTTTTATTTTGTGTGTTTGTACCTGTTTCTCTCCAATTCCAGGATGATTGCTCAGTTCATAGAATCTCTTTACAAGATGTACGTTAATCTGTACTTCACTTACTTGGAAATCAATCCGCTGGTGGTCACGGACACGTCGATCTACGTGCTCGACCTCGCGGCCAAGCTGGACACAACCGCGGACTTCGTATGCAAACCGATCTGGGGAGAAATCGAGTATCCGCCGCCGTTCGGAAGAGACGCCTATCCGGAAGAGGCCTACATCGCCGATTTGGACGCCAAGTCCGGCGCCAGTTTGAAATTAACGATTCTCAATCCGGAAGGCCGTATATGGACAATGGTGGCCGGTGGCGGTCAGTAAATGCATCAGTTGTTTGCGTACAATCTTGCGCGTTTGGAAAGATTTCGAATCGATTTTCGTTTTTTTTAGGAGCGTCGGTAATATATTCCGATACGATTTGTGATTTGGGCGCGGCCGACGAACTGGCCAATTACGGCGAATACTCCGGCGCTCCCAGCGAACAGCAAACTTATGAATATGCGAAAACCATATTGAGCCTAATGACGAAGAAGAAGCGCGCCGAGGGAAAAGTACTTATTATAGGAGGAGGAATTGCCAATTTTACGAATGTAGCCGCAACGTTCAAAGGCATCGTTAAGGCTCTCCAGGAGTACCAGCCCAAGCTGGTGGAGCACGATATACGAATTTTTGTGCGAAGAGCTGGGCCTAATTACCAAGAGGGTTTGAGGCAAGTAAAAGAGGAGATCTTGAAGTCGCTCTGAATGTTTATTCCGAAAAAATACATATAATTGAAACTTATTTTTTTTATTAAAAATAAGGTAATAAACAAAGTAAATGTATTTTAAATAAGGTCAATTACGAGCAAATGAGATGAAGGCACAAAATATACTAAATATTCATTGACAATTATGGTTATACATAATATATAAGGCGCGAAACGTTTCGACATACACAGATGTCATCAGCAGTCGCATTGTACAAAAAGTATATAAACATTAAATTAAAGGCTGTCACATGATGTCGGTTTTAAGCAGATGATCATACCTCGTGTAAAATGAATGTTTTTGTCGTCACAATATAAATTAAAAACTGAAAAGTTGAAACAATAAATACACGCACAAGAATTCACAATAAAATATAAATTTCGACGGAAGCTTACATGTCAATGGTAAAAATTCAAACGCTAGACAAAGTCAAGAGACAAACATATTTATATCAAATCATAGTAGAGGAGATAGAAGAAACCGTTGAATTTAAGATTTTAGATAAAGTCATCTTATTTAAGAGATTAAAATAGGCACTGTTTAATAATTCAGTGTTCGTAATCAAATTGAGACCATGTTGTACTTGCTTTATATTAATTGTCTCAGAAATTAATCTCTTATAAAAATTCGGCTCCTGCTCCAAAATTTGTACGTTATCCCAATTGAAGGAGTGATCGAAATCTATACGATGTGAAACAACTGAAAGCTGAGCAGTATCTTTCAATATATTGTTAACATGTTCCTTCAATCTTGTTTTAATTTAAATATATTGAGATCTATGTTTGGCGATAATATTAATTTTCTTTTTTTTCTATATGCAATTCGATCGTGACTAAAGAAGACTCAATTAACACGTTGACTGCCAACTACGAGATAACTCGTAGTTTGCGTTATTGCTTAGGACGCCAACTACGAGTTATCTCGTAGTTTGTTTACTTGCCATATTTGTGCAGCTACGATGAAATTTGTAGTATATCAGTGTAAATATGAATAGATAGCCTCAGGGAGAAGAACAAAAAATCAAGGTTTGGCAAATTGGCTTTTTACACGGGAACCCTGAAAAGTAAGCAAGTTGGCGGTCAACGTGTTAAGAGTTGAAACGTTTCGCAAATTTAATGTTTAGCGCTACTCAACCGTTTATTTTTAAACATAGTTGTACAACTGTTTTAGGCTCGATATTGACCTTGTTTTTCTTCTTATTATTTTTTTTTAAATACAGAATAATACGGGAAGTTGGTAGACGTCTGGCGATTCCCGTTCACGTATTCGGTCCGGAAACACACATGACGGCCATATGCGCTATGGCGTTGGGGAAGAAGCCGATTCCCGATCCGGAGGCTCAAGAATTCTCGACCGCAAACTTTCTCTTACCTTCCGGACAGGACGTCGGACCGGTATCCACACCGTCCGAGAATAATTTAGGCTCGCCGCTTGCGCAGCCCAAAGCGAAAAGTCTAAATGATGTAACGGATTTGGGAAAGAAGCAACTATTTAGCAACAAAACTCGAGCCATCATTTGGGGTATGCAGACAAGAGCGGTGCAGAGCATGTTGGATTTTGATTTTGTCTGTCGAAGATCCGAGCCGTCTGTAGCCGCCATCGTTTATCCTTTCACCGGTGATCACAAGCAGAAGTTTTACTGGGGTCATAAGGAGGTGAGTTTTGAAGAAAGAAATATTATTTGAAATAGAAACCTAACATAAAGTGATACGTGTATGTTTCTGTTTTCTCAAACAGGTTCTTATTCCCGTTTACAAACAAATGAAAGATGCTATGACCAAGCACACGGACGCGGACGTGATGGTCACGTTCGCCTCTTTGAGATCCGCTTACGAAAGCACCATGGAAACGCTGCAGTTTCCGCAAATCAGAACAATTGCGATAATCGCGGAAGGCATACCCGAAAATATGACCAGAAAACTGATTCTAGCGGCGCACGAGAAGAACGTGACCATAATCGGGCCTGCGACTGTGGGCGGTGTAAAACCAGGCTGCTTTAAAATTGGAAATACCGGTGGAATGATGGATAACATTCTGCACAGTAAATTGTACAGACCTGGCAGGTAATATAATGCTGGATCCATATACATATAATAATTTGTTCTACGAAAATGAATTAATCGATAACGTTGAAACGTCGTACTGATAAGAAACGTCGTGTATTTTTAGCATCGCTTACGTATCCCGTTCTGGTGGCATGTCGAACGAGTTGAACAACATAATATCCAAAGCTTCCAACGGCGTACTGGAGGGTGTCGCGATCGGTGGCGATCGATATCCGGGAACCACTTTCATGGATCACATAATACGCTATCAAAACAATCCGGACTCGAAGCTGATCGTGTTGCTGGGTGAGGTAGGCGGTGTCGAGGAGTACGAAGTGTGCGAGGCGCTTAAAACAGGCCGAATCACGAAGCCATTAGTGGCCTGGTGCATCGGTACCTGCGCCAGTATGTTCACGTCAGAGGTGCAATTTGGTCACGCCGGCTCGATCGCGCATTCCAATCTCGAGACGGCCTCCGCGAAGAACGCGGCGTTGAAAGCCGCCGGCGCATATGTCCCGGACAGCTTCGACAATCTCGGCGACCTCATCCAGTCCGTCTATGAGAAACTGGTGAAAGATGGCACGATCATTCCGGCGGCCGAAGTTCCACCGCCAACAGTACCGATGGACTACAATTGGGCTAGGGTAAAACCTCATCTTCCTTATCTATTGTTCTAATTTTTTACGCGTACAAATTCATTTATTATGATTTTCCGTGACGTAAACAGGAACTTGGTTTGATACGTAAACCTGCGTCATTTATGACGTCGATTTGCGATGAACGCGGACAAGAACTGCTATACGCTGGTATGCCGGTGACCGAAGTTCTCAAGCAAAACGTAGGCATTGGCGGTGTCGTTTCGCTCTTGTGGTTCCAACGTTGCCTGCCCCCAACGTATTGCAAGTTTCTGGAAATGTCGCTGATGCTCACGGCCGATCACGGTCCGGCTGTTTCCGGTGCTCACAATACCATCGTTTGCGCGCGGGCTGGAAAAGATTTGGTCAGCTCTCTCGTTTCGGGGCTTCTTACAATCGTGAGTAAAGCGAAGAATACGAGCTTAAATTAAATTTTGGGACATATTTTTTTCGATTTGAAAGATATGTCACTTCACGATGTTTAGGGTGATCGTTTCGGCGGTGCCTTGGACGGCGCGGCTCGAATGTTCTCCGAGGCCTACGACGCCGGTTTGCATCCGCAAGAATTTGTAAACAACACGCGCAAGAAGGGCCAGCTGATCATGGGTATTGGCCATCGCATCAAGTCGATCAACAATCCGGACATGCGCGTCAAGCTCATCAAGGAATTCGTGTTGGAGAACTTCCCGGCGAAGCCTTTAGTCGAATACGCTTTGGAGGTTGAAAAAATAACGACCAGCAAGAAGCCTAATTTAATTCTTAATGTAGATGGCATTATTGCCTGCGCCTTCGTCGACATGTTGCGAAACAGCGGCAGTTTCACGAGGGAAGAAGCTGAAGAGTACATCGAAATAGGTGCCATAAATAGTCTGTTCGTCCTCGGTCGAAGTATAGGATTTATCGGTAAGAATGTTAATGCGTTTTACGTAACGCGAAGATAATCGCATGAGCGTAATCTACTTCTAAGCTATCGTATCTTGTTTTTCAGGTCATTACATGGACCAAAGAAGGTTAAAGCAAGGTCTTTATCGTCACCCGTGGGACGACATTTCTTACGTATTACCCGAGCAATATAACTAAGTTATTAAAGCTGACATATTGTATAATTTGAAAAAGAGAAAAAAATTCATTTTCAATCGCTTATAAAAAAATGTGTAAAAGCCAAGATAAATAAGTTAATGCACAGAGAAGTATCGTCGACTTGTCATCGATAACCGATGATGAAAAAAAAACACTTTATTCGACACTTGTCAATCGTAATTTTCGCACGCTATTTGCGAGTCGCGTACGAGAGCGCACATACTTTATTTTTGTAAAAGACACGTAACTTATATACATATATATATATATATATATATCTGCCAGTATATAATGTATAGTTCGAAATTGAACCATTTTGCACTAATGATTAATTGCTCATTAGTAGAATTTTCACTTGTAAACCGGATCTGTCTCTCTTTCGCTCTCACGTTCTGTTAGAAAAAGAAAAAAAAAGTAACTCCGATATCTCTGCACAACTCACTGTAAATGAAACTTCGATCCACACTTTGTCAAATACATTCCACGTGTGCATTTTCGTGCGAATATAATTTCTCCAAGTGGCAGGATTTTGAGCACACACTTTGAAAGTAATTAGTCGATACAAATGTTATCCGAAGCTATTTGTCAAAGGAAAAAACACCTTGTGTAAATGTAAAGTATATAAAATAGTTATTTTAATGTTATAATTATTAATCACTCTGACATGTGAATTACAGAAAGTGAAAGTGGAAATACATTAGTATAAAAAAATATATATTTATGAATGACACATATATGCGTGAATATGAATAATGTGTGATATGAATGTTGTGTAACGTGAATTGTCGTGCGTCAAGATAATAATTTTTAATCGAGGCTTCCCAAACTATCGAGCAGTTTGATTATCTTTACTGATTTGCTGTGCCACTCTGGATTATCTCCCGTTCCAATCAGATAATTGGAGAGGAAGTATCCAATCAGCAACTTGCTGAGGATATCTCGTTCCAGCAATTGGCAATTTACCTCCGGATATTCGGTTTTCACGGCGTCTATGTAAAACTGCAAGATTTCTTGGCAAAATATCTCGAGCATCGCGTCGTCAGCCTTCTTCGGCAGATTGGCCAAGAGAACCGTACCGAAATCGATCGCTGGCGTGGAAAACTTCAATTGTTCCCAATCCATTATCTTCGCGTCGTTCGGCTCCCCGTCTTTGTATCCGAACAACACGTTGTCCCCGAGAAAATGACCGTGGCAGATGGTGGAGACATCGGTTAGCTCGTCCGTAGAAAGGTCCAACTCTTGCATTTTCTTATGTGCTTTCTCAAGCAGAACTTGATTCGAACTCGAATTGAACTCCTCCTCCTCGGACACATTCTCTACAATCGTTTCCTGTTGGTAAACCAGTCTATAAAACATAATATCAAACTCGGTCTTTAAATTCCTGGAACTCCATAAATTCATGCAGAATTCTTTGAAGATGGAAGGTTGGTCCGCTCTCAGCTTCATTCCCCTGGCGTGAAACGTCGCCAAGACTTTCACGCATAATCTCAAATGAGCCTCGTCCAATTCACCGGCGTTCACCGACGCGTAACCGCGCGCGGTCAGATCTTCCAAGACGACGAGTGGCAGACCGTAACCGCCCATGTCGGACAGATAACATTTGGGAGTGATATCTGTTCCGAAGTACTTTGTCATCTTTGTGTAAAACATCTCCTCGTTCTGCAAATTATCAAACGGTGGTATCGCGCGTGTGTGCAGCTTGATAATCAGAGCAAAGCTGTTCTTCTCGCCGGAAAATAATATATGCGCCATCACCCGGTATATTTTTGCGCATGTAGAAAGATGCAAAAAAAACAGGCGATTTTTGTAATAAGGAGAAGATTTTTCTAAATCGTCCAAATGCTCCACCGTGACGGAGTCGACTTCGACGAACTCCCTGGATTTGGGCTCGCAGAAGCACCGATCGTGCATCATCATCGGTATCAAGACCTCTTTTATGTAGTCGCAGTTCTTGCAAATGTGCACCATTGCTTCAGGCTCCGTTGGTTCAGGCTCCATATCAATTGAGATTGCTTCAAGATTAAGAAAATTTAGAAGTTTTACTACTAAACTAACTAAAGAAAACTAAATAAAGAAATCAAGTCGCACAATTATATTTACCGCAGTTTCTGACTCGATGCCACGTTTTCGCCACGTAGGTCAGCTCTAGAAAAGTTTATATATAAGTTCCAGGTTATCTTCTTTGGTTACGCACACCCGTCTATAAGTGAGATTAGAGGACGTCTGTTATCAATGTTTACGCGAACATGTTATTGTGCGATCTGCCGCACGAGCAAAGTTGAAGCGATCAAATTTTGATCTCTAACGCCTCTGGAGTCTCGCATTTCGCCGAGTAATCAGTCTTACAGGTTTTTTTTTTTTTTTTTTTTTTTTTTTTACTTTAATTTAATTGATACGAAAAAGTGGAATTACGAGAATGCGAACAAAATGTTGTTCAATTACGGCGGGCAAATTCGAACTGTTTTCGAATTTACCAGATGGCGCAGAAAACCAGGCTCGGAGTCGACGAAAATGTGTGTTCCTCGAATCTGAGTATAGTATAGAATGGTAGAAAATGAATGTAAGGCAGTGAGAAGCAACAGGATACGCACGGCAAAAACCGAACGAGATTTGGACTTGTACTCATTTTTTACAGACATAGGTAATGTTTTCATTTCACTTAAAAAATTGAAAATTTTTCGAATTTAAACTCCAAGAAAGAGATGATCAATTGTTTGTCTCGAACTTGAGAATGATATTTGCAACAATATCGATGTATCTTCAGAGTTTTTTTCCTAAAAATTGTATGAAATTCCTGTGATCGCGTAAAAATGTATCACACGTATATTTTCATATACAATATGTTTATATATTACAAATATTTGTACGTAACACGCACAAGTATTTTGCATGTTCTACATGTTCAATTTTTTTTACAGTTAGCAAAAATGTCGATCGGTCGCGGTCGTGGATGGAATGCAAACAAAGAGTCTCCTTTACGCAGACCCGGAGTTTTCACCGGTTCTTCTCCCAACGATGTCGCGCAAAGTGTATTAGATGCAATTGCTAAGCTTGACACGGACGAGCCGGTACCGCCGCAGTTCGAGACATTGATATCAACGATAAACAAAGATATTTTAAGGTAATTAAAAACTCTTTGGAATATTATATTATATTATACGTATGTACACACACACTTGGTTTATTTTAATGAATTTTGTTTTTGTAAATAAACGATACATTGTCCAGGAATGTGTGCGACACTGTGTGGAGACAAGCTCTAATCGACAACTCGTTTACTACCAAAGTGGCAATAGTATTCAGTGACAATAAGATCGCACTGCTGGAAGATAGTAAAGGAGACACTATTCGGAGCGGTTTCTTACGTTTGCTGCAGGATAATTATGATTGTAAGTTATCGGGATGGGAAAAATTTTCTTCAAGTTTCTTGTTGCATCTCAACACGTTTTGTGCTTGCACCGTTTTTAGCTAAGGATAAAACAAGAGTAGAGAAAAAAAAGATGTTTGCAAATATGGTCCTGCTTCATGCGGACGTTTATTATCACATGAAGCTGATTGATAACAAGAGACTGTTAATATTAGCTGAACCGTTAATCTGTTACTTGGAAGACCTGTTGGAGGATAATCCCAGAAGTAATATTTTGTTCATTTTGGTACAGGTAAATATCAGATGTCTGTGTTTGTGCGCAAACGAAAGACTGGGTCAATCGCATTTGTTAACGAGTAAGGTGTGTGGTAATTGCAAAAATATTTTTATTTCGTTTTCAGATGCTTAGGTCTGGCAAGGAACTCAATGAAACATGCTCGCAGAGGCTGAAATCTTTAATGATGAAAATTAGAAAGATATTAGTCAAAGAAAATTTAACTCCTGAGGACCGTGCGATGTTATTGTTAACGATCGAATTAACTAGCAACAACTATGAGGTCCCAGAGTTGGAAGTAAAGTATTTTTATCTTTCCGTTATCAAAACTATTTCCTTCGAGCATCCGTTTGCGCTGGAAACGTTAAAAGTTGTTGCAGAACCAACTTTAGATGGTACGTACACATGGTCATTATATATTATAAAATTAAAAGAAATCGTACGGATATATTTCTCTTGGATATACAATAGTGTCTAGCTAACTTGCGGAATTTTTACCTCGATATTTTGCTGGGAGTCATTCCCATCAATTCCTCCCAAGTGCCGAGGCTTCGCGCGAATTGATGGAAATGACTCGGCGGCGGTCGAGCCAATCAGAGATAACAGCCGGCAATTCTCGGAACAATACTCGCTTCGACTTCTTTCCGCTCGCGGAATCGAGGAGCAGAAAGTTAGCGAGGCACTACTGTAACATGCTTTCCACTGAGAAATATTATGAGAAATATATAATGTATATATATGCGAAAACATGAATACGAATTATAATTGATTAATTTAATATTCTTAAATGTATTGTGAGAGTAGAATTTCTTTCTAGGTAAAGTTCAGTTGCAAAACTCTGACGGCAATCAAGAAGTTGTAACAATTGAAAGAAAAATAACTAGCGCATCCGAGGATACCAGTTACATTAGCAATAATTCGAACGTTCCGAGAGCAATACGCGGATCGGGCGCGCTGGATAAGAACAAACCGAAGAAGGACGGCGTTAATTCGAGATTAAACTCGTGTCGCCAGAACGCAACGTCGAATCAGAAGCCCAATAAAGGTTGGGATCACGACGACAGATTTCATAAAGATTATGAATAAATATCATGTATCGATTATATATATAAATATATGGGAAATATTTATTGTAGCGAACATTTTTTAATAACATCATGCTAAGATAAAATTGATTCAATTGACGACAAAATCGATCTATTCCTTCTGTAATGTATTGTGTTCATCTATCGTATAAACAAAAAATAATTGTACAAAGATAAAGACAACAAATAATTAACAATTATATGTAGAAGCTTAATTTTATCACTCGATAGTGAAAAGTAGAAAAACCCACGATTCACCGAATTTGCTTTCCCCGTGCAACGTTTTAGACAAATTTGATTTGTATTTTCAAGACAATTGAAAATTAACTTGTTAAGTAAATCTTAATGTTTTCAAAGAGTTTTACGATATTTAATAATTTTTTCTTCGCACACTTATATATAATTTGCGTACACATATGTGTGTAATGTGTATATATATATAAATAATATACGTGTCCCGGTAAAAAATTTTTCATATATAATTATATATACTTATACACAACTTACCGTAAATATGTAAATTTATATGCCAAAAATGTTCATACAATTTTATACACGGAGAATTTCTTTTTTTAAGAGAATGGAGATATTCCAGATCAAATTGCAAAATAACTCTATTAGTATCACGTTAGATACAAAAAAAATTATAAAAACTATATTTTTCGTTATTCAAAGATCACTTCAAAATCACATTGTGCATAGTTA
>QVOA01011104.1:0-11512 GCA_014825685.1 Pseudomyrmex cubaensis | reverse complement strand
GACACTTTCTCGATTTCTTTCGGCGCCGAATAAAAATTCGCGCGTCAACGTCATATCAGAAGAGGTCTTCTTTTATTCTTAATTTCGCGAAACCGATCGTACGCGTTTGTATAGAAAAAAAAAAAAAAAAAACTACGGATCCGAGAAAGAGATTGAGGCGAGAAAGTGCGAGGAGATTGTAATCAGGCGCTATTACGTGCGCAAGGGTAAGTCTGAACTCGCTCGCGTCGGGAGGAAAAGACGGGAGGTTGCGATGGATTTCGCGTGTCAGAAACCCTCGATAAACGGTCCGGCTGGCTGCTCGACCATGGTTGAAAAATATTAGCCGGGCGTCAGTGTTGCCCGGGCTGGGGTAAAATATTGCGCTCGGTGGTGCGCAGTACGACCGGCACCGCGCGCGACGGCGGCTCGTTATTGTTTCGCGGCGATCTGTAATTATCGGATCGCGCGAATATAACCGGACGCACGGCGAGCGCCGCGAAACGATTAATTCTCGCCCTGACTCTCCCCTTCTCTCTCTCTTTCTCCCTCTCGGTTTCGGCGCCAACCTCCGCTCCACATCAACGACTTGCGCGGAGACAACTCGACTCGGAATCTCGCCAATTTGCCATTTTCACAACCGAGCAAAATTAACATAAAATGTCGAGTTCAGCGCGCAGTGTTGTTCGTGACGAAGAGAATTAGCGTAAGTTTCCTGAAATAACTTCATAAAATTGTGTTACAACCTTGATACTTGATTTTCAACAAACAGAGTCTTGAAACAAAACATTTTATTACTTCTCGCAATATTTTTTTTTATCAAACACGTGAGTGTATAAATATTCGAAAAGGTTTTTGATTGTTGCCAGTAATGATTTTAATTTTCGAGACCAACAATAGAACGTTCTTATCAATCGTGCACGAACGACTTTCCGGAATATCAAAATGTATCGCGCGACATACCGCGGTGTGTGTGGGTCCGACAAAACAACATGACCAGGCGTATCTGCTGTTCCGACAAAATAACGTTGACCTGGATTATGAAACGCGTCGGTTTAATGATGCTTATGTTCCGGTTGAGGACAGCCTCGAAATGCCGGTGTCATTAGGATCATTGACGATTCATTTCCGGCGTATGACAGAGAGAGAGAGAGAGAGGAGAGAGTTCGAACGAGGGTCGGAATCGGGTCAAGTTTCGCGTGTCACGTCACACGTCGTTCTGTCATTGCGCGCGCGAGTTATCGATCGCGGTCAGACTGGCCGACAGCTCTCGCGGTCAGAAAAATATCGCTTCTGACAATTGAAGCGGCAAATTGATGAAGACGGTCTTCATAAAAACACATTCTTTCGCGCTGAGTGAATTATCTTCGTGCATTAATTATTTTTTATCGTCGCGACAATTTTATCAACTCGGTCGCTGAAAAATTTGCACGAAATAAATTGAATTGCATTTCCACGGAATCGCATTAAAGTAGATAAATTTTTTACCCTAAATATTTAATTTTTTTTTCATTAAAAAATGCGATTTAACGTATTGTAATTCCATCATATAATATATGGAAAGTATCGGAGATTCAAATAGATTGTGTGATTCGAGAGAGAGAATTGCATTTAATTACTGCTATTATTCGCAGAATTCAGCGGCGCGCTGTTAATTCGTACTTACGCAAAGGATCGATGAAACCGAGTTGAGTAGGACATAACGTGTTCACAGGTAGGCTTCAATTTGCGCTTAAAAGGTTCGACGATCAATGTTCTGTGTACTTCTATGTCTGCCAATGTACGATCAAGGGGACACCGCAAACCCGGGTGAACACATACAGAAGAGAATCGGAACGCGCCTTTGTCGTCTTAATGAAACGTCACAATCTAACTCCTCTACTCAGTGAGGATTCCTAGTGAGGAAGCGTTCTAGTATTCTGACTATTCCATGACCGTCGGAGAAACCGCTGGCAAGGAATCAACCTTTCATTCAAACCTATAGCCGGGACTAATGAAGAATTCGTGGCTCGCGGAAATCGACAAGGATATTGTTCACAAAACAGATTTGTTTTCTCAGTCATGTGATTAACAAATAAAAGAAATTTACGCATAAATGAGATATACATAATACATTTTAACATCTGTGTATTTTTCTTCCTTTTCAGAGGAAATGATTCTTTCGTTTGTGTAGACGAGATTTCGTATGCTGCGGTTACTGCGCGAGTGTGTGTGTGTGTGTATTAAGGTGCGCCGCGTTGAAAGATTGAAAGCATTGCCGGTTAAGTGAATTTCTAACTGGCAACAAGCAGGTCTGATTAATATTTCAGATCACGTTCGCGCTCACAGACGCTTTTCATGACTAATTAATTTGTCGCTGCTCTACACGGGAAAAGTAAAGATAAAATTCGCAACAGATGAGAAAACTTCACAAAGCAAGGCTTAACTTTTCCTTTGCCACTCCGAGCAAGCTAACTTTAAGCTTGAGTGCAGGCCTGTAGGTCAACACGTTCTAATGTAAATCCAGAATTTCCATCTGCTTTTAGTATCAGACTGAGGAGCTAATCCAGATTTTAGAAAGACTCCCTCTCCCTCTCGTCGTATATAGCACTCGTTTCGACAAGCTTTCGAAAGGCAATGGAAATTTAAAGCGCGGAGTGCTTTTAATTCTCCCCCGCGTTCGCGCGCGTTTCGATTCCTGACACGCGCGTCACACGGTTGTTGCTGCAATGTATTAACATGGAGATAGCTATTATCAATTTTCATTATGTGTTTCGCGCGAAAGATAAAAATCCGATATATAGAATAGGATATAAATGAAATATGAATGGAGGAGAGAGCGAGGAGGTTATATATAACGAGGTTAACACGATTTAATATAACGTTATAACAATACCGATGCACACACACGCGTAAACACACAAATACGTAAGTTTCGTATGTACATATTTGTGGAAATTTGTATTCACGAGATATTACCGTCAAATGCAATAACGCCGGACCGAACGTGTTATCATGTGTCATCGTCCATTAATTTGTTCGCGTTAGGAGAATTCTATAACACTTCGCTGACCAAATAATGTTACTGCAAATATATCTCTCGCAAAGAGTATCGTATTAATTCACTTATCAATATGAGGTCAAATAAAAATAAAAAAAAAAATAAAAAAATAGCATATGATACGTCAACTTGTAGAAATTGAATCTATCTTCGTAGCGAATAAAATAAAACATTGCTAACAGCTTTTTGTTGTTCTAAAAACAAACAAACAACCTTATTATTATTATTATATTATTATTATATATAAACTTATTATTATTATTATGTTATTATATGTTTCTACGATAAAAAAATTTTGATTTGCCGCAAGGAGAGACTTGTTGCGTCTTCGTCGAAGTATATTTTTTCGCTTGATATTTTACGAAACATTTGAAACAGAAATGCATCTCTCTTTAAAATTCTGATTATTTTGCAAGAATGTTTTCACTAAGTACTTCAAATATGTTTGTGGTTTTTGAATAGCACGTTGCCAACGTAAAGCTCAAAATCGATAAACTCGAAAACTCATGCGACGTCGCAGTCGAACTTTCTATACGGAAGATAAACCGTGGTTTTCGCGAATCCGTCCGCACATTCCGGCGCATGGGACTCGGTATGCCATCGCTCAAAGTTAACGTTAATAAGCCACCTGCGCATCTGCTCCGGATTTAGCTCGCGTTCTGTTGTTGACCGACGGAATCCCCTAAGAGAGAGCCGTTACCACTCGGACTTGTTCGAGAAAAGTGAACGTCTCGCCGGCCACGAGATACAAGACTGTAGAGATTAAATAGACGTGTCGACCGGTAAATAGGACGCGACGGGGCGGTGACAATTTGGCATCACCTTATTCGCTTCGCACACGGCGCGGCGCGTGAGAAGAAGACGCACGTTGCGTCGAGATCGATCGCGCGTGAACGAAAAAAATTGGACTGTCGACGTGACGATGATGACGTGACGTCAACGGCGCGAGTGAGATAAACCGAAGGAAAGAGAGAAAGACTTGGCACGAGGCGGCTCGTTTCATCAAGCCCGCCAGCATTTTCTTTCCAAGTTCCCTTTCCCTCCTCCATTTTCCATCTTCCTCTCTGACTCTTTTTTTCCGTTCCACCGCGACTTTCCTCGAAGATTAATAACGCCACGGCGTACCTCGCATAAAACTCTCTTTAATCTGAACTAACGCGAACGCGTATATTACACCTGCTGATTTTTTTTTTTTTTTTTTTTTTTTTTTTGTTTCTCTTTCTCTCTTTATTTATTTATTTTTTTTTAAGTTTTGCGAGGGTTATACAAAAAGAGTGAAAGACGCTGCGGTGCAGCTCGGCACAACCGGAGGTTCTTCTTTTGATTTTATGCGACGCGATGCTGATTAACTCCCGCAGATATGCCGTCGTCGTCCGCGTAACTCGGGATGAGACGCGGTCCGTAATTTGTATCTCGCTCTAAAGGGTTTCGCGCGCCTTATTAATAACGAACATCGGGGGTAGCCGTTACAGAGAATGCCAGGCTGTGGTATATTAAAGCTGTCACATGCAGGCGTGTGTACGTGTACACAAAGGCTTTCCAGTCTAGTCACTCGTACAGCGGGGCTGATAGCGAGCTTTTTCTTATCACGTCGCGCTAAGCGACGTCCGGTCTAAAATATTTCATCATCCGTATATTTGCCTCTCACCTTGGTAATTCCCAAGAAAATGGATGAAATTATACGAATAGTCTTTCTCTTAAACGGTTTTCTTTTTTAAAAAGTTTTGCAACTTACAAAGATAATTATTATTTTTTTTTTTTTTATTCTTTTCTTATTCTAGATAATAAGATTTAAATTTGTTTTTCTTTGAAAGGATCTACAAGCAAGAAATCCGAGTTGCGACGTAAGAACGACGAAGTCGGCGACCGAGCCTACAAAAGACAAAATCTGTCACGCCCACACACACACACACACACAACTGTTCGTTTGACTTGAATAACACTCACGAGTTACAGACCTGTGATAGTGAGTACCTTGACCTGTTGATAAGTCTAATTATGACAGTCACGCGAGTTTCTTTCGCGAAAATTAGATGAACAATGAAGCAAAAAAGAAGCGAGTCGGGGATCACATTGAATTCAGGCGCTTCAACAAATTAAAGAGCGTAAACGTAAAAATACCGCAAAGTGTAATTGTGACCCCGGGAAAATAGTTGGGAAAACTAGTCTTGACTTGTGCGAGAGAAGATCGTTAACTACAGAGCAGATGGTTCTCACTTACTCGCGCGGTTGTAAAATTGCATCGTATTTCTTTTCCCCCGGAGTCTGACGTCTTGTTTGTTATTTCGTTTTAGTGAATTTCGCGCGCGGACTTTTCGTCCCTTCTGCAGCCAGCTGAATGTGTCCCGGGTTTTACACGAGGTCGCGCACGCGTTAACAGATGTAAAAAAACTTATTACTTCTTACGTTTGTTTAACACGGTTTACGATCGAGCACCACGGAAGAAAAACTCAAGAAAAATTATTTACGTAATAAGATAAATTGTAATACAATTAATTTCACGTCGTGCACACTGACGTTTAATTTTCCGGCTCCTTGCATGAGAACTAAGAAGAGTCGGCTTTAAGTGGACAATCTAATTTCGCTCCAACTTGGCCGTAGCGGCAATTATCTGACTGGACACTTTGGTCAGCCATTCACGTCGATTATGAATATACATGAGGCCTTTATCGATTACGTTCGCTGTAATTTCTGCGAAGCCCGCCTTCGGGCAAAGAGCGTATAAAATTAGTTCGAATCACCCTCCCACGCGCGATAGCGGAGGTATGGCTGTTTAACTTCCAAAAGCAAACTTTCAGTGTTACGCGAGTCACGGTCGGCATTTTGTGAAAGTACATAGAATCGACCGATGTGCCAAGAGATAAGAGTTGTATAACTGATCAATCGATGTTGGGGTTATCGAATTCTGACAAAAATTCATCAAAAAAACATTAGATCTGAGTAATAAGTATGTAATTATGTGTGTAACTAGGTTTTTAATAGTGTTTATTTGTAGATTGTCAGTTAGATAAGCGCACTCATAATTACTTCTTTTTCTTAAAAAAGAAAATATTCTAAAATTTTAGCTTTTCGCGCAGATCAACTGAGATAGAGGGTCTTCATTAAATAATCACACTTTACACATTTAGCGAAATATTGCGTTGTATAAATTTTTCAAGCAACACATTCTGTACTTTTATTAAGCGGAGAAACTGATACTGAAATTCAAGCGATTTTGCAGCGCGAACGATCCAAGTTTCTTGCGTCATCAAAGCGGAGAAGACGATGGCGCGCAGGAAAAATTGTGAACCCGAAAGGTTAGATTTGCGAAGTGCTCCCATCGGGGTGTTGAGTTCTTCTCCGGTGAGGAGGTCGTTGTCGAAAACTATTTCCACCTTCTTTCCTCTCTACGATCGCTATCAGAATCGAGACAGTTAAGGACGACGATGTTCTCGCTAACGACGCTTGAAGCGAAGACTATCGTTACGTAGATATTTATAATATTGCGCGAACAATCGAACGAGGAACAGCGATCTTTTCGTAATTTTTTCGTAAACGGTTTTGAAACTCCAAGAAACTCCCCTAATTTAGTCAGTCATAATATCGCGATATAATAAATACCGATCGCGCGATTTAATGATCTTTCGTTAATGTTCTCACTTGCGCGGCAAAATTAAGGCACACAATGGCACGTGTGACAGCTATTCCTGAATGAAATATCACGCTCTTAAATCAAATATCGAAAATAAATGACGAACGTTTCAATATTGAAACAAAGCGATTATTTGGGTGTCAAAAGCGAATTACATCGAGAAAAAAAGAAGTCATAAATAAGAAAATATTGACAGAGAGCGCGCGATTGGGCATCTCAGTTTTTATAATTGAAAAAGGTGCCCGATCTATTTACATTTCCCGTCGCGTTCTATATATATATATATATATATATATATATATTTCAGTAGGCGAAACACGCCAAGCGTATACTCGCTAAAGTAAACGTAAAATCGTCGTCGCCGACGAGAAATATCGGATAGCGATATTGCAATACGGAAGCTGTTTAAAAGTCGCAAACATTCGTCGGGGAAGATTTACGGCGGTCCGTAATGGAACTTCGTCAGCCTGAAAATCGTAACGTGCGCGCAGTCTCCGTTCGAGTCTCGCGCGGCGAAGCTATTATATCAATCAGCTCCGAAACTCCGCGGCACGTGTTTCTCAATCTTCGTTCGTCGAGACGTCGCTTCGCCGACCGACGACGAAACGTCGTGTTCGTGCTTGCCGGAAGAAACGTCTCAATTTTTCGCTCCCCTGACACACGACAATGCGAAAAGAACTTTACTCTCAACCGAATCGCTTAATCGCGACGACGATCTACTTCGACGTGATCATGAAAGTTACACACGTCTGTGTGATAGACAGCTCGAAGAAGTGAGTTTTATTGGCGGCACATTGACACTAACGCTTTAATTACAAAAATATTTCATGTAAGAATTAAAGAATTGTCTCCGAGACGATTTAATTTAAAAGATAAATACAAAATGTTAAAAAAGAGTCAGTTAGATACACTCTTTTCTTCTGTGATAACACTCCAATTTGCTACAAGCGACACGTGGCGTTGAGTCATTAAAGTCGTTGTCGATCATAATTAAAATTTACAACTTTCTTGCGCGGCTTCTCCTCGCCGCAGGCGCGTGAGAAACGATATTTTGCCCCCGCCGTTGTTCCGTCGGAGCGATTCTCGAAGCGACGTTAATACAACCGCTTGCGGCGATACCCGATGCCCGTTTTATGTTTCACGCAAACTCCACGGCGATTAGCACTCGTGCTCTTGTTTCGCTCCTTCCATTACGGCCGCCGCCGTTATATTCCACCCTCGTCACGCACGTCTACGGAATCGCGCGGGCGGATATTCGCGCGCGTATTCACGTAGGTAGGTACATACAATGCGTACACAAAGAGACGTGTGCGGCGTATCGCTCGCACGTTGCTCGCCTTACGCGACCAACAAGATTGGCTTTTCATTGCTTTTACCGTCGACATTGAGCGCAGACGGCACGCACTTCGCGCGCGCGTTATAAACTCACGGCTGCGTGCATTCGTGGTCATTAGACACACGCTTGGTACTCAACAAGTCCCGCCAATTGCCACGCTCGATTTGGCGGAGTTGATTACCCAAGTGAAAATGGCGCGAACGGAGAGAGAGAGAGAGAGAGAGAGAGAGAAAGAAGGAAAGGCTGAAGACGTGATCCTTTGTGTGGCACGGAAAATAGACTTTCCTTCGCACCTCGTTTCACGAAAAACTACACCACCGTTGTTGCGTCCATCTGCGATTTCGATCGCGAGCGCACCAGTGGTGAGAAAATGGAAATGATTTCGCGTTATCAATGAAAACGTTATCAAACGAGGGCGTACTCGAAAACTTGGGCACGACACAATATCCCCGTTACGGAATTAACTGCGACAACTCACGACTCGGGGCCATTATCCTCCATTCCGTGTTGTTTGATCGTACCCACGGCCAGGAGCTTATACGACTGGTTCCATTGTTGCAGGCGACGGTTTTATCCGTTGATTTTCTTTTTTTTTCCTTTTTTTTTGTTTTCGTCTAACGAGATCCATACGAGCGCGACGTCGTCAACTCTCGCCCATGTTCAATTAGCGCGTTCCCGATACTTTGGGACACTATGTGTGATCAGGATAAATTAGGTGGTCGTTAACCTCAATTTTCCATAGAAAGCGTAATATCGCAGCTTGCAGTCAATTACAGTGCATTAGGCGCGTTTGATCGCCCGTGTTTGATAACTGCATACGCGATAAATTTACGAAATGTTTTCTTCGAACATTCGCACACGCTCATACGAATTTATTATCGCATTGTCGAATTTATTATCGAGCGAATGAATAGAGAAAACGCGAGAAAATGACTCTATTAAACGACGCAAACTGATAATTCAGGATTATCTTTTATCATCAATATTGCCAATAATCCTCCTTTCTCACGATAATCGGAAAAGTATCGCACGTTATTTGTAATTTGGTTGAAAAATTAAAATTACGGAAGAAATCGCACATTTATCAGTCGTGCTAGAGATAATAAAAATGGTTCTACTTCTCCATGGGTTTTAAACGCATACCTTAACGAAGAAACGCGAACGGATAGAACCGGGGGTTTGCTGAGAAAGTGGTTCAAGAGTATTTACAGTCGGACGGCCAAGAGAAAAACTCGAGCGCGATTCTTTCTGGTACACTTCTGGATGTCTCGATGTAATAAGTTTATGTGAATAAACTAGTTCTGTTATACAAATCGTGTTAATCATTTTTGCCAAAAGCAGTGCTCAAAATATTTTTTCAAATATCGAAACATATCGATAACTTTTTGAGCAATTATAAGTTAAATGAAAAATAAGTTGCTTCATAATTGCGCTTTTAAGAATTTAAAACAATATGGAAAAAATAAATCGGTACTCTCTGTAAAAAGTGATCTCTCACTTTGCCAAAGACTTTCTCTGTCCGAGGAAGATAAATGCATGCGCTATGCGGCAAGAATATGGCAAGAGAAACACTTTTCAAATAATACATTATGAAAAAAGGTCGCGGTGCATATAAATATCTGCAATCTGCCCTCGGGCGAATGTTCTTTCTGGAGGTCTCTTGTCAGCTCAACGGCCAGAAAATTTTCGCGCGCGCACACGAAGTTGTGTGTGGACAAACGCGCGCTACACACCCCCAACCGGTGTCTGCCCGTGAAAAATTGCAGACGCGACACAGTAATTTCTGGGAGAAACACCCTCTCGTCGCGGTATTATTCCTATTTCCTGAGTGCGCCGTACGACGCGTCTCGCGTTTCCATTTTCTTGTCGTCTCTCTTTCTCTCTCTTTCTCTACACTGGTGCGTATATACGTACGGGAGACAGAAAGAAAAAGAAGAGAAAGACGAAAGTTGCGAAAACACAAAAATGCCATGAGGTATATGTCGGAATTTACCGGCTACGTCGCTACGATACACACGTGTGGCGCATTTTCTCTGTGCCATCGCGTTTTTCCTTTTTTTTTGTTTTGTTCTATCTCCGTCAAATCACAGACTTCCATCGTCATCATCGTCGTCGAAAAAAAAAACTGCTTCGTTTTATGCTGTACCAACGTACCGTTGTACGGTTTTGCGAAGGAATATCGGTGCCGGACATCGGTGTATTTACAAGAGCTGTAAACTTTGTGGCGGTGTACAACTTGCAATCCACGAGAGCTTACGTTTATGCGCTGGTATACTTGCTTTGCGAACGAAGTATCAGACGCGGTAACGTTTGATATTCTGACCAATAATCGTAATTTGATCCAACCTAACCGAACCTAATAGCTTCCAAAACCTGAATAGATATTTCCAGATATATTCCGAAGAAACGACAAGTTTCGGTACAACAACAAAAAAAAATCAATCTTTTTCATTTTTAGTGTGCTTTTTCGGCGAATTTGGACGATCGTCGTCGATGTTGAGCGCTTTATCGGTCACCGTTCGTTATTCACAATGATAGCCGATCGCAAGAGGAACAGAAATTTCATTTAAATGTGCTTACTGTATCCGGATAACTTTATCGAAAAAAAAAAAAAAAAAACTGTATGCGCGCGGGAAACCGTACGCCCGGCGGCGGAAAAGCCGATTGCGCGGACTCTTAATGCAAACCTCTCTCGACAAAGGACGATAATAGGGAATTTGTATTCTAATGAACGAACAATGACTGTGTGTCAGACGATACTATATTTTCTGGTACGTCACAGTTGAGCCAAGAAATTTAATAACACGGTTTGCGTGGTCTTCTCTCTCGCTGTACTTACCGAGATATATTCCCGACAAAAAGGAAGCTACCTCCATAAAGAGAATCGCGAAGAGAGGGAGTACGCGTCGTAAATTGAACGGGAAAGACAGAGAAAGAGAGAGAAAAGAGAAAGAGAAAGATAGAAAGAGAGAGAGGGAGAGAAAAAAGATCGGTAGAGGAAATGGAGAAAAACTAGTGAATACGTAATAAGGCGTAGAGCGCGCACACTGTGCTCATGCTGCAATAAGACGTTCGCCTGCGCGAAGAAGGAAAGCGACATTTAGCGCGACAAAGGAATATATGGAACGCGGCGCACAATATGTAGGAGAGAAAAAAAAAAAAAGACGACGACCATGATATGTCGAAGTGCGGTGGCAAGCGTGCGTGGGATGGTTAGCGCGACGTTCTATTCGAAACGCTTCACGATGTCGCGAAATACATTTCCCTCGCGACGCTGCAATGTCGGCGCGAAAAGCCAAAAATGGAAGTCGAAAAGCCTTCATTTCGCGCGCTCGACATTGCCGATTCTTATCCGCAAAGTCGTCGAGTGTGACGAAGAATAAGCGCGCGCTTCGCCGCTTATTCAAAAATATCGCATATCAATTTGTGTCTCGCGTCGAGTGTCTGTGAAGTTAGCACGACGTTTTATTAATTACTAAAAACTAGTGACAGTTCTAGTAGCACTTTTCATAGTTCTACAGTTCCT
>QVOA01011103.1:0-18827 GCA_014825685.1 Pseudomyrmex cubaensis | reverse complement strand
ACGGATACACACACACTCATATCACGCAAACAACTTCGCGCTCATCCTATCTGATTTAATATATATGATTTAACGGTTTTATTTCTACACTATAAAATACAATATTTTTAACTTTAATAACTACATGATTATTTAAACAAATTATTCAATAAAATAATATCCTACACATTAAATATGTTATAATTTTATCTCGATAAAGCGTCTACATAATACATAGGTACATATTATAGTCTATAGTATATTATAGTCTATAGTGTTTAACGAGGTGACATTAATAACACGTTGTTCCGCGTTTCTCTTTCTCTCTCAACCCTCCCGTTCTGCTCTTCAGGTACACCACCAGACCTAGGCAGCGCGCACGAGCGCTTCGTTATTGTTAAATTCGTCGTCGGTCTCTCTCTCTCTCTCTCTCTCTGCCGTCACGGTAATTACTCCCAATCAGTATTCCGCGGACGGCTGCCAGAGAGGAACGTCCCACCTCACAGCCCTCCCCCTCGCGCGTGGACGACGTCGGTAATTACCCGACGACTCGGCCGGGCGGAGACGAGATCGGTGACGGGTTCATCGACCCGAATTTTCCGAAGGGGGCATTGGGCCGGCCGGAAACGAGCGAGCCAGGGAAACCGCGAATAATTGCGGACCTCGCGAGATGGACAGCCGACGGAACGACCGGACAAGGTGCCTTGAATAAATCGCCGCGATAATTGGCGGGGAACGCAGATGAGACGAATGTCGCCGCGGCTCGTCACGGTGCTTTGCACACGAGATATCCCCGAGAGTTGAACCCCGGCCACCCAGAAGCCGCGCAACGATGTCGTCGGCGACGTCACGCGACACCGCCTAATCGTTCAGCGGTTCTCTTGGGCCGAACGGGCCGAATGTCGGAAATGCCGACGTCGATCATTTGCTAAGTCGAAATAGAAATTGTTGCGGCGAAAACGAAAACGGCGATTTGAAAGCGAAACGCAGAAGCGAAAACGTATTTACTTAAACGTGAATTTAAATTTTACATTTCCTGTTATATTGTTCAATTGCTTACATATTTTCTACATAAGAAAAACCAGAAAAAATTTATCAATAAACACGTGACGCTTGAAATTTTCTAAAACTATTGCAACTATTTTGAAATATTGTTTTAAGTTTTAAAAATATATATAACGAAAAGAAATGTAAAGGTTTCCATTTCTTTCGTCCAACCTTTCGGGCAACCAGCGCAGCGGTAACGATTTATTAACAGCTGCGACGATCGCTGTTACGACTGCCAGTTGGTCGAGTAAAACCGGGAGTATGATCCTCGCGCGCGGTCGTAAAAACTGTCTCTTCTACAAGATCGTAAGTCTTCGGCCATTAGACGCGCGAATAGTCGTCATCGCTAGAGACGAGAAAGAGAGACAGAGAGAGAGAGAGAGAGAGAGACCGTTTAATCCCGCAGCTGTAACGGCAGTTTAAACGAGGCAAAAGGAAAGGAAGACAAGAAAAAGGCTCGTTAGCAAATCGTTAGCCACACATTCTCACATTGAGCCGCTGTTATCCGCGTTCGCAGGAAAAGTCAAAGATATCACGATCGAGGGAACGTGGAGACGACAGCTGTCGCCTGTCCGGAACGTGCTCGGATAAGCTTCAAATCGATAAGAAATTTCCTAGAAATCGTGGCGGCGAAAATCCGTCGATAGAAATTTTTCTTTCTTTTCCCGCAACACGGACATTTACATGTGTGGCAAAAAAAAAAAAATTATTCGGATTTTCTTATCTACGTTTTGTCAAGTTGTCGACTTTTTGTCACGACGTGAAAGATGAGCGGCAACACACACATTGCACAGGAAACGAAACAGAGGGCGACGGGAGGCGAAGAAGACGCGGCGCGGGAGCCAGACGAGGGAGCATCTCGCGAATTTCAAAAATGCCATCAATGTCAGCACGGCAGACAGTGTCGCACGACGCGCGGAGGATCTATTTATACGCGGCCGCGCGCGAAATTAGGCGATCGTCGTGAAAAGATCAGCGGCAAAGGCGGGCGTACAAACTCGCACTTGATTAAATTCCTGTTGAAAAACAGGAGTTCGCCAAATTCGCCGAATAATAACGCGTACTTACGCGTCTTCGACGTGCGACCGCATCTGGGGAGTGAGAATTATTTGACGGCATCGTCGGACACACAAATCACACCGCCGAGATTTGGCGCTCGATTTGGCGTCCGTTGGCGGGGAAGAAGCGATCACTCCTTTGGACGCGCGAACAAGCGCGACGGATACTTTGAATTAACCCAGGTCCGCAGTGAAATATATATATGCATCTGTTTGGTCTGCGAAGATAATGGAATACCGTTTGCGTGAGAGAATTTCGGCGCGGGTCCAATCCGTCGCGTTCGCCGTTGTGCGCATTGCGAATAATTCCGCTCGCCAAGAAACTCGTTCGACAAACGAAACTGCTTTGCAATTTCGAGATGACGCGATAAAAATGTCAATTGTTTGAGAAAAAAAAACAACTCACGTTAAAGTAAATAAGTTGCAAAATTACGATCCCCTTTTCTCGATCGAGCACAGGAACGAGCATTTTTCCACGTCGTGAGCACCGAAACGAGCGATCGTTTGAATTTGCTTGCTCGCGACGACGACGACGAGAGGAATAGTAGACAGAAGATGGGAAAGCAATCTCATTAAAGACGAACGCGAGCTGCGCTCCCTTGCGCGATTCGCCGCTCTTCCCGGACTTCGGATATAAATTAAAGTCTATATATTTTACGACGGCGAACAGCCAGCTAGTCGGCGGCAGAAATTCGTCTGAGCCCGTCCGCGCTTCCGTCCGATTTCGAAGTAGTAACCCAGTTCGCCGGGAATACGGAATGAAAGATATATGTACGACTTGGTTCGAGTTTGCGTTTTTTTTACGGTCCGCGTGTCGACGGATTTCGAGATTATTGCTCCTTATCCGTGCGCGATAAAAACAAAAAATAAAAACGATAAATTTTTATTCGTGATTATTTGTACACAAGAAAACCAAAACCAATTTTTTATTGTTTAATCAGAATTTCGAGAATACTCATACTGCGGTCGTTAGTTAAAAAATGTTTTATCTCGCAGTTTTGCATTTTTCAAGATATATTGAAATATTGGAAGTTCCACACATGATCTATCTTCTAAGTAAAGCCAGAAAGTTCTAAAGGCTTTATAGACGTCTAAAAAGTGTCTAATTTATTTGTCCTAACTGCTGATGGCACAAACAAACAAAATAAAAACTCAGTTTTTTCAATTCTTCCGATAGGATATTTTAACTAGAAAGGACAGTATATACGTAACAAAAATAGAGAATAATCCACTCGTATTTATAAAAATTTTTGTTTTATATATCGTTTTCTATCTTTCTCTCAACTTAAGTTAAAAAGACCGAGAAAATAGCCTCGCAAATGTGCGCCAACGAAGGTCATCGAGATCGCCGCTCGATCGCATCGGCCGAATGCTCCATCAAAGACGAGAAGCCGCGCGACGAGAGCCCACAGAAGAGCCGCGATAAACGTGATACTTTTTCGGGACGTCACGACGCGACGCGTCGTCGTTCGAGAAGAGACGTGCTGAGCAAAAGACGTCGGGCTCGTCGGAAGGGTGTCGCGTGCCGACGTGCGTGTCTTAACTCAGCATATCCTGCTTTCACTTTCTCTCACTCTCTCTCACTACTTGACTCTTCTTTCGCACTCCGTCTCTCTTCTCACACGCGATTCTTCTAATTTCTTTTTTTTTCTCTCTCTTCCCGCTCTTCTCATTCCCCGCCGAGTTATGCAACCCGCGGACAAGTCGCAAGAGGAATATATTTGTGTCGTGGAATGCCGCTAATTGGCCGAAAATAAATGCCCACGTCGAAGAATGTCACCCTCCCTCTCTCTTTCGCTTTCTCTCTTTCTCCTCGCTCCGAATCGCTCTATTATCGTCGCTCTCTCGCGCCGTCAGTTGTGATTGATCGATATACCTACGGCAGCGAGATGTTTTCATCTAACGCATCCTTTCCCTGCACTTGCATAAATTACACGTAGACCTCGCATAAATTAACCAAGCGCAATTGCCGAAATTATTACTTCGAACAAGATTTTTCAAGTTTCAAAAAGTTTCGATTCCGCTTTCTGATTTTTCATTTACGTCCAAATCTCTTTAACCCGAAAATAGTCACCCGGGGTGTGTGTTTTTTTGCTCCAGCGTCACAGCTGCTTAATGTCTTTCTTTTATTTATTTTTTATTTTTTTTCTCGGATTTTTCTTACTTTCTTCAGAAAATATTAATTAATAAATATAATATTAATTAAGTAAATAAGTATATTAATTGAACCTGTATTCATTATGTCCTGAGATATTAATAAATTATAGAACAATCAATAATTTATAATATGTGGTGAATACCAATGATTTTTAACTGGAGTGTAAAAAATATTGTTAGGTGACCGTTTACGCAAAAAAATGGAGTGACTATTCTCGGATCAAAGGTTTTATACATATATATTGGTGTAATATAATAATTTACATCGTTGTATCATTTCTATTCAACGATTTCCAAAGAAGAACAAACTATTCGCTTGCAAAGTTTAATAATTATCCAAATACAAGGAAAAGCATATATAAGAGTCGACTGCAACCTATGCACCAGCCATTATAACCAGTTAATAAATAACCGTTACAACTGCTGAGAAATTATGCGCATCGCGAGAGTCATTTAGAGTCTGCAAAGTGCATCGGAGGATTAAGAGCGACTACGTCGTTAATTTCGACAAAATTATATCTCCCTCACCCTCTTTCTCTTTCTCCTACCTCCGAGTCGTCGCGCGGATTGCCTCGCGCGTAAAACGCCCCGGAAGATCTACGATGCGCAAGGTGGTGTGGGACGTTTGCGAAAGACGTACAGAGTTCTATTTGTAACGCGTAAAAGTGACCAGTACGAGTGACCTGTCTAAAACAAGACGAATCTCGGGGTGACGCCCACGCGATTTCCCGAACGTCGTCCGTAAATTTTCATTCGCGAAGAAGAGAGCGGCCCGCCGTCTCCGTTTTGGCCGTTACGCGGGCTCGCTCTTTTCCGGGGAGAAACGCGGCGGGGGTCTTTTCCATCGCGGCGAGAATTACGAGAATCACGCCCGCCCCGGGTTGCAAATCCCGTTTTGTCATCAGGAAAAACGCGTCGATTTCGAACGCGTCGGTAAATCACGACGACGCTTTGCAGCGATTTCTGTTGACTTCAAGCCAAGGAGAAGCGCGCAGTTCGATTCCAGACACTTGGAATATTTGTCGATAAAATTTTACATACATTAATGCGCAGTAAAATGTTGATGCGATTGTATGTGGGCAATTTCAGGAAAACATTTAGCGAACCTGCAAGTACGCGATTCTCTTCCTCGAAATCCTCTTAAATGCAATTAGCGAAAATTGTAGTGAGCGCGCGTAGCAAACAGCAATAACCATTGCGCTAATGAGCATCGGTATAAACAAAAGCGCTTAAGTGGCCATAAAATATTTAACAACCATTATCCGCTCCGAGGAAGATGAGCGAAGTCTCTTTAAAATCCAAGTAGCGTTCAAACACACGAGACTCGAGGATCAGACCGTCGCGTTTAACGCTAAGCGCGCGCCGACACTGCGGTTGTTGTGTCCCGAACACACTTCGTTTCCTCTTCTCGCTCCCTCTTCTCCGATGTAATCCGCTTCTCGCGCTTATTCTTATCACTCTCGAGCCTTGCAACAGTTCCGTCTAAACCAAGACAAACGCCCGCTTCCTGATCCGCGAAATAAGACGAGAAATTCGGGTAAATACGAGAAGAAAGAAAGAGTCGGCGCGAGAAAAGAGGAAGAAAAACACAAGCCGGTTCTGATATCCGGAGAGAAAGGAAGGGATTTTTCTCAAATGGTGAGAGGATATGGCTGTGCGAAGGACGTGCGAAGGATTCAAGTGTCGTCGCTTTGTGTCCGAGCAATCGGGAAAAAAGAGCGCGTGACGCCGGCCGTGATCAAATGGACGTCGCGTCTGATTCACCTGATTCCCCAGCTCCGGAGAATCGTTCGCGTGATGTCCTCGCGTATCCACCACCGATCGTGGAATCAGCAGAATAACAGCACCTTATGCGCGATCTCTTCGTCCCGCCTATCCGTCGGTTTCTCAGACAAAATTGTTCGGAAAAAATAAAAAGTAAAAGATCGATATTTGAAACGTCGCGACGCGATGAAACGAGCGGAGGTGCTTAACTTCACGTTCATTAAACAACGGTGTAGAAGGTACGACCTTTGGTTCTTAGTGTAAATTTCAATATGTATTTTCTATAATCGGCAATTTAGAGCCGCATTCTGCCGAATAATGATAGTTACATCTTGTGAAAATCAAACGTTTCGACTCTTTATTTTGAAGTCATCTTCAGGTTGTCGACCACTTCTGTGTCTCAATCCTTATCGATGCAATATTCTCACAGATGTGTCTGGTGAGAAGGCATCGCCACGACTCTACTCACCAGACACAACTGTGAGAATATTGCATCGATAGCAATTGAGACACGGAAGTGGTCGACAAACCTACTGAAGATGACTTCAAAATAAAGAGTCGAAACGTTTGGGTATCACAAGATGTAACCATCATTATTCTGCACAACACCCTGCATCCGTTTCTAAATTGCCGATTATAGAAGATACATATTGAAATTTACGTTTATTGTTAAGTAATTATTTTATAACGTTTCAAAACGGAATAAAGAGAGAAAATTAAATTATTGTACGAGAAAATCTCTCTCCGGACTTTATCATAAGTTTTTATGAAGATGCGGCGCGCGTCTTATTTGCAAAGAAATTTAATGCGGATATTCTAAGAAACACGGAGCGCTCTAATTGAAATTCCTCGTCGTCGTCGTCGACGGCGACGACGCTTCGGGCTCCTCGCCGCCGCCGCCGCCGCCGAACAATAAACGTGCGTGCGTAACAGTTGCTGCGAATTCCCGAATTGCGAGCGTCGCACATTTCGCCGGATTCGCACGGAGCGCGCACTTGTTACCGAGACGAGAAACTGCGAACACAAGCGGGCGGAAGAGAGTTTCAACGTTGCGTTCCTTGCCATTCGTCTTGCTCGTAAGCGCACACATAGGACGAATCCCGTGCTCACGTGCCTTCCATAATTGGCAACGAGACTGCCGTTTCTCCATCTGTTTTGCAAGTACCTCATATGCGCGTTGCGTCCGTAATTCTCACGATAAACCGTGAAACATGCGGAAAATCTGACAAGAGACTGACGGGAAGAAGTAAATTCTCGTTTTTACGTTTCTGCTTATAAGTTTATAAGAAGAACGTGAAATTATTAATATTGTCTTTTTTTCACAATCAATATTTTTAATCAAAAAAATTTTTTAAATTTAAATTTTTAATAAATAAACTAGCAATTAATTTTATTTTTAAAGCGGATAGATTTGAGAAATATATAAATGTTATGAACATACTTTATTCAAGGACGAGCGGCGACGCCGCAGTCCCGGTCATTCGAAATTTCTACGCACAGTTTTTGCATAAAATATGCTACTGAGTATTAATAAAGTCGCTGCGAAGATAACGCGCAAACTTTCGCACGCTTCGCTTCTCCTTTGCCAACGATAAAAAGTTAGCGGCGAGCGTAGTCGAGAGACCAATATTAAAGAGCGCGAATTTAAGCGCGTTCGGGATTAAACGGTGTGGTGGCGCTCATTTAAAATTGTAATGTGTAATTGGAGTTAACGGGGTATGCGTACGGACGTCGTCGTCGGTTCGCATCGAGGGGGAAAAGTCGTTGAAGAAGCTGCTACCTAATTACGTTTAATAACGCGTTAACGATGCTTATGGAACTTATTAAAAATACGAGATCAAATCGCTTTGTGCGAAAAGTCGTTTGAAATTCTTAAAATCTAAATTGAAAAAAAAAAAGAAATTGCACGCAAATTTACTTAAAAACTTTGTTTGCTCGTCAGTTCAATATTTTTGTCGAATATAAATTTGTCGATTTAACCCTAAAGGAACACACTGGGTCAATTTGACCTTGTTCGTCGACTTTGGTTTCTTGAGAATATCAATATAAATTTTTAGCCAAAAATATTGAAAACTAAGAAAAGTATATGATTTTTTATTCAAAACTTTTTTTTACAAAATTGTTTTTTTTGCAATGCAACATGTTTTTTACAATGTTAATAATATTAACAACATTTTTAAACTATACATATAGGTTTATTCCAAAATGTTCAAAATATATCCGAAAATTTTTTCAAGCCAATCGGATAGGTGCATTTTAAACGGTAGCATCTCAAAAAGTGGACAGAGTCAAATTGACCCAGTGTTCTTCTTGATTGAACAAATAGGTGTGTTCCCCGAAGGTTAAGTAAGTAAACGTGAATAAAATTACAAAAAAAAAAGGATCAAATTTAATCCTATGGCACTTAAAAAAAGTCTGGAATCCACGATGTAAACCAATTGTGTTTGCGCGCGAACGTCGATTGTGTCGTAACCAGTTTTCGTTTTTATAAGCGAAAGAGTCTTTTACACGAGAACTACGGGCGAAAGAGCGGGCAATGTTTGTTGGAAAAGAGCGCAATGAGTGCAATCGTCAGACGCGTTTGTATAACGATAATGTTCGCGAGAAACAGCTCGTTAACGGCGCTCGACTGAAATGGCGCGAACGAGGCGTGAATGGTGATCGAATCGGCCGGAGAGAGCTCGTTATTTTGCTTGTACGTACACTGAGCACAGCTGCGCTCCGCGCTCTTATTACACGAGTATTTATGAAGTCTAGCCTAGAAATGTCCCCCGAGTTACTGGCGATAAAACTTCCGTCTGTGTCTTCGAATATAATTTTTGCTCGTGACATTTTCAGGCCTTTACTCTCATCTCCGGCTTTGTTCTGCAAATGTTGAAACAGCGCGGAGAGCAAATACACCTATATATGTATATACTTTGGAAATTATATCTCAATTTATACAGAACGGACGATCTACAAACAAATATAACGAAATATTGGAGTTCGGAATCTTCTCAAATATAAGCCAGTGTTGATTTATCGAAACTTCAATATGTCATCTCTAAAATCGCGATTTAAAGCAAAGATCGCGTGTGTGTGAGACACGTATTACAGGGGTAGTGATTTCGTCCCGCGCAGAGACAAAAAACGAAATTATCGGAATCTAGCCGCGAGCCGATAAAATATCTAATACAGATAATCCGAGCGAACCCGGGGCGTGTTGTAAAGAATGGCGGCGGGACGAACTGCGGCGCGCCCCTATGTACGCGGTCTGATTTATTTCCGGCTTTATCCCTCGGCCGTCCTTTCACTCTTCGTATACCCTTTCCGGCGCGACCGAGCGAGAAGAGACGCTTCGCTTTTATTTTATTGCGTCGCTTTGCGGAACACATAAGCTGCGCTATGGACGACTCTCTCTCTCTCTCCCGTCGTGTGTAAAAGATAGAAAGGACCACGTAGCTGGACAAACGCGCAACGTCCTTGTCTTTTTCTTCTCTCCCGCTTTTGAAGGAAGATCCATCTCCTCGCGATTTTCCACTTTTGTCTCTTTGGCAAACAACTCCCCGAAAACTCTCCTTTGCTTATTCATCCGGAAGATCAACAAATTGCCACAACCGAGAAATGTGTTTAAAGTACGACGAAGAATATATTCAATCTATTGTTCATAACACACAAAAGAGAACGCAAAATTCTTGAATATCGAGAATTTCAACAAAAATTTCCCCGCGAAAGAAAATTCCTGGTTTTTCGGATAAACGTTCCGTCATATCGCAAATACATACGCGAAATGATCGAAAATGTAAATTTGGTTCGTGGCTTCCGGCAGACCGGCGACAGAGAGTTTTGTTCTTTGGTTTCCGATGGGAAAACGTCGGGCGAGATAATGTGACCCGGCAAAATGTAAATACCGCCGACGCAAATACCCCTAGGAGAGGCACTCCGGTGGTGAGTCGAGGGAATAACCTGTTTGTTAGATCGAACAAAGGCTCCCTTTCGCCCGCGGGCTCCCCGCGGACTGTCGCCCTTGTTGCTTATTTGTACGCCATTGGCAGATCACTCTCCCCCTCCCGCACTGTCGATTCGCTCGTTGCGGAATCGCTATAGTGTCGCTGAAGCGGTATACATCGCTAACAAGTGCATTCTGTCCGTTTATCGATCGACCGAGATTACCGCGCGTAGATTGGAATGATAGATATGAATACACACGCGGGCTCTTTGTCACGAGAGTAAATCGCGTGTGTATTCTGTATGTAAACTGTAGAATTTTAAAAAACCGAAAAAAAAGAAACATTATATTTTTGATACTAGCAACGAAAATCTCACAGGTAACAAGAGCCAATTCGCTGGATGTTTTGCGGACTATATATATATATTTTTTTATTTTTATTTCTAATTATATTTTATATTAATTTATATATAACTCAGTATTCAACTGGCCCAGTGGTCTCGCGGTCGTTCGAATCCACACCGTCGGATTTTTCCGGGCCGGTCTCTTTCAAGTCGAGTTTATCGATTGAAAAGCGAACTGAATCGGGCCCTCCTCGAATGGATCGTGGATATAAAAGTGGAGTGTTGAAAAATATTGTAACCCTGAGGGGAATCAATTAAACTTCCTTTATCCTTTATAACTCAGTATTTCACTGATGAAGATCCTAAATATTGGGGATCGAAATGTTTGGAACGCATAATAAAGAATCTTTTTTGAATACACGAAGAACCAGTATATCGGCTCGCATCGGCCTAAATTATTTCACTTTTCTAATTTATATATATTTTATTATATATTTTTTATAGTAATTTATATTTTATATTATATTTATATTTTTAAGGAGTGTAAATTCTTACACATTATTTTCAAATTGAAATTTTCAATTCATAAATCCATACAGGATGCTAGATTTGACATCACGTATATGAGAATATATCCATTTTCCCTTCCCAATTAATTTAGTTATTATATTGTGCGAAAAAAACATCTCGGCCAGGAGTCTCCTTACAAAAAAAAACTACTGGCAGTAATATATTGCGGCAGTGATACGAAAGAATTACTGGCATTCTGTGTAATTGCCAGTAATATTCTCAGTGATTCCTGTAATACCTAATAATATTCTTGTGTAATTGTCAGAAATATTTATATTACTGACTTTATTTATTTGTAATCAGCAGTAGTTCTTTTTCGTAAGAGTCGAACCTGGAATCTTCGGCTTTCCGTGCCAATTATTTTTTCATTATATCTTTGTACCTGTGAGACAATGTTTAACTGTTAATACAATTAATATAATTGTTGATATAGTTTCAATAAAAAATACTATTGATAAATCAGAACTAATAGTTCTTTTGTTGCTCTCTTCGACAGTTTATCTGCTTTGAAATTTTCTAGCATTTTTTACTTTGTGCAAAAAAAGGCAAAAACAATCTAGTTTTAGACAAATTTCGATTTAACTTGCAGCGAAATTTACGAGATAAACTTCAAGCTCCGCTGGTATTTTTCGCGGAAAGTTAAAGGTGCATCGGCGTTTGCTGAAACAGCCAGACGACGGTCGCGACCGCGAATGCGCATAATCGCATTTCACGACGCAGTTCGACAATAAAATCACAACGGACGGAGGACGCGGGACGATACACCGGTTGCACCGTCGATTAAGTTTAACGACAAGTTCCCAGCGAGAGAGAGAGCAGTTTCGCGAGCTCAGGAATATATACCGGCAGACCGCAGGATTTCCGGACGAGTTCGCGCGCAACCATTTGCCCGAGACCCGTTTTGTGACTATCGCGCGCCGCGACTATTAATCCTCGCTTTAACGATCGGCATTATTAATTATTACGAGGACGCGGCTCACGGAAGTCTCTCGGTTTCGGGACGATGCGGATGGAATTAACATGCAGAGACGTCGATTAATTGATGCAAATAACGGAGAGAGAGATAGAGAGATAAGCCGGATCATACGGCTATAGGCCGTTTGACGGCGTTTCGGTGCAGTTACCGCGAGATATTGCTATGCCGAGCATTTCCTGTCGACAGAAATGCGCATTACACGAAAGAAAATACCGAAATAGAATTTCGCGAAGTCTCACAATTATTTCCTCTATTTGTGTGAATATGTAATTTTTAAAATTAATACGTTGAGAGGACCAATACGAAGCAACTACCAGATGTTGTAAGTCAAAATATGTTATTTATTATTGCCAGACGTTTCGCCACTGAGGAAGACCCAATCCAAGGGTCGAAACGTCTGGCAATAATAAATAACATATTTTGACTTATAAACAACATCTGGTAGTTGCTTCGTACTGGCTTTCACAACGTATTAATTTTGAAAATTTCACGAAGCTATATTAATTCCCAATTCAATGTAATTTTTAACTTAAATATTTATATGTGTAAAAAGTTAATCGCGAATTCACAAATAATGTACCGTATAGACGCGCTCAACACAATCTCGAGCTATTACTCTACTACACCGGCGCCAAAAATAAAACTCGAGGCTCGTCCCTCGAAGAAGAATAGCTCGACTCTCCCCTTCTTATCTCTCGAATAATTACAGGCGCGTAAGCACGTCGTTGGTTTCAACGCAGGATGGCCGGTGTCGGGGTGCACGTACTCCAACGCTATTTCGAGGAGCATCGCCGAGAGGGAAAGAAGGGAAGAGCCGAGATCCGAGCACACGTTGCAGCCGGTAAAATATTCATTTTTATGCCCCGCCTTATGAAAACGTCGCGAGGGAGCGGTCGGTACCGATGTTGGGTGAAAGAGAGATAACACAACGAACGGTGTCTTCGTGGCTGGTTTACGTCCGTGGGGTGCGACGGACGTGACGAGTCACGAAAGGTGGAAAAGGGAGAAGCCGCGCCGCGTTATCGGGCACGCCTTGTAACGGGCTCTCGCATCTTCTTTTACGCTACGACGATAAATCAATGCGCCTCGATACGTTTTACGCGGTGACCGAGACGGTGAGAGACAGCTAGCTGAAAGCTATAGTTACGGAGGGTGAAAGCCGGGGCGTAGAATAAAGATCGACTCGGAGTCTGATCATTCAAAAACATTTCCGGAAACATCAGCAGCGATCCAATTGTCTTTGAAGCAGGAAACGCGATGATAAAAATAATACATTAAAATAATATACTAAAAAAGTAATATTATAATAAAAAAATAGAGAACAAGAAAATATGTGTGTAGAAAATATATAAAATCCGGCCAAATACAAGCTGGCACGACTTGATTCTTCATGGAAAAATAAGAAACAAATATTAATAAATAAAAGATTTTTCATTTTCGGCTTAGTTTTCGAAAAAATTGAGTTTGTTTACGATTATATTTAATATCATACGCGTTACATGTCGCTCGACAAACCATTTTATTCGTAACAACGCACATACGCGGCGGATTTTCAAACTCGATTTTCTCAAAAACTAAGCTAAAAATAAAAAAAAACTTTTTTCTTATTTTTTCACGAAGAATCACATTGTGCTTAATTCTCTTACATATTATTCGGCCGGACTCTGTACGTACAATAGCTTATAAAATCAATATACAACACAGGTAGTAATATAGAAATGTTTTAATACATTTTGCAAAGCAAAATGGTAATCGATCTGTTGGATGTATTTTAGTGATAATGTTGCATAAATAATCATATAGAATTTCACGCAAATCTGCCATTGTTTTCGAGTGATGATTGTTTGCGGGTGACTGATAACAGATAATTCAAAATAATCGGAGACTCGCTCGCTCGAACGAGTTTGTAGAACAAACTGCACATAGCAGCAAGATAAAAAAGCTAAACAACGCAATTTGTTATTGATCGTCCTAAATTATTTTTTGCAGATTAAAAACTGTCAATGTGAGGCATGATGCAAAGAGAAAGAGAGAGAAAAAAAAACGAAAGGAAGGAGAGAAGATAGAGGAAGGGGAGAGAGAAAGAGAAGCAATACGTCAGAAACGTCTCGTTTAATGGGAACGTCCCGAATCGCCAGCCGCGTTTCTGCACGTTCTCGTCCGCTTCGCGGTGGCGAGCCAAGAATCTGCGGAGCCGTCACGAATCATCGGGCGCGATTCGATGCGTGGAAACGAGCTGCGGCAGCGTCGCGATGATGCACGTAATCGTTACGTGCTGATTATACGACGTCTAAGAATACGATGCTTTGAACAGCTTGTCAGGAAGAATGAGAGAATTTAAACTCGCGGTTACATAGTTATCGTAATATTATTGAAATCGACTAATTGGAAATTAAAATTTTAGATCGGCTAACAACAAAGTAAATATAAAAATTTAATATAATCGCAATCCATAATTGAGCTTGAGATCGCCTCTCATTATTTTATACATTTATAAAAATTTAAGAATATATAACGCATATTGTAAATCAACTTTACATGTAACATCGCGTGATGTTAAAATATTGTTGTTTTTCTTTATTGTTAAAAAAAAAAAATAAATAAATATATGAAAAATAAACAAGTAAACATCTATTTCTTTTCTATTTGCAAACACACATTTCTCTCCTAGACGATCGCTACATTTTTTTTTTCACGCAGGACGAATTCGTCGAACGCGCGAATATCCGACTCTATGTTGGACATCCTCACGGGGCAATGCAGGGTGCAACGACCATAATCGCGGCGGAGGAATGTATCGCGGTGTGCATTCGTACACGCGATGCATCAAGCCCGCGGAAGGGGAAGGAGGAAGGGATATCGCGACCGGTTGCATAAATATCTACTCCGGTTCACCTACGAGCCGTATCCGTCTCCCTTTCTGGACGAGCGCATTGATTTATCGCGACGGCGTAAAATACGCGCGGAAAAGACCCGTCTCGTTTTTTTTTTTTTTTTTTTTTTTTTTTTGCAATGCGCCATATTGGGGTCGCCGCCGTTACACTGGTGATGCATGCGATGCTGGGGGAATTAGGGTAGATAGGTTTATTCGTCATCAGAACGAAGTGCGCGACTGAAAACGTCCGTATTGCTCGCGAAACTCTTATGATTATTTATTGCGTTGAAAAAAGCGGTTACAATTTCTTTTTAAATCGTTTCTGCGGGATAAAATAAAATCTACGAGTAATAATGTTATTAGCTTTTTCAAATGTCAATCGTTAAATTTTTTCACGTAAAATCTCGTATATTAAAATTTGATTTACAATATTCTCAAATAGTTAAAAAAAAGATCGGTTTTACTTTTGTCAAGAAGAGTCTGACGTTAAAATCCGCAAGATATTCTGCGAAAGACGTCATGAAACGACAACGATCACATAATGGAGTTCGCACATAACGAAGTAATATTTCATCTGGGCTTTCCCAATCGATTTCCGGTTAGACGTTGAGGTGGATTTCGAAAATGAGTCCTCACGGAATCTTCACGCCACGCGAAAGTATTGAAATGAGATTCTCCATTAATTCAGCGATTCATCGATTCCACATTAAGCAGCAACCCTCGCGAGGATTGCAAAGGGAAGAGAGAGAGAGAGAAAGAGAAGAATTTCCGATTATACCGACGCGCACGCAGCTGAGCTTTCGGTTATCTCATCAAGCCAAGCTTTTTTCACAAAGATGCGCGATGCAAAGAATAATGTAAAAAATTCGCTGTATTGCATCAAGTTTTTTTTTTATTATATATTACACGGTTCTCGCTTATACGAATATTATTTATAAAACGAAATAAAAGATTGTACGTTTTGAAAAATTTTGAAACAAAAATTGCAATAACAAAGAAACAAATGTTGTACAGAGTACTTGTTATATACGGAAAAAAGAGCGAGCTTAAAGCCACGAAAAGGGTTTGCATTGTGCGAAACTTCCTCGAGCTAATTGGATGAAAGCAACGAGGAGTATTATACAGCGCTAATGGCGGCGGTCGGCAATGTTTCGCTAGTCTCTGACAGGTTAATAACTGCAGACTGTATAAAACCGTGCGCGCGGATACGATTCTCCAGTTCCTGGAGGCGGAATTTCTCTAATCCTGCGCAATTTCTCGCGCGCGGTGCTGGTTGACAGTCCCAAGCTTTCTCGCGAAAACGTAATTTATCTTAATAACATTATTTGAGCATGCAGAGAGTGCACGACAAAATGTAACGACAAAAACACATTTTCCCCGTTGATTCCGTTTTAATCCTTTGTTATAGAAATGAAGTCTCGCCGATCTTTTTTTTTTTTTTTTTTACGTGCAATATTTTGCAGCAAAAGATAAAACTTTTTAAAATTAAATACCTTATAAACCTACTTTGATTCTGATTGTAAAAACTGTACTTTAGAGAAAATGTATATTTTCTTTTTTCCTTTATAAATGTAATATTCAGTCGGATTCGTAATATCAATGCGAAGACGTTTCGTACGTCAAATAATCGGCAGATGTCTACGCAATATCGATTTCCCGCCAGACGAGTTTCAAAGAAATCAACAACATAAGTAGAGCGACATCGTCCGTTTTTTCGACTCATGCAACACATTTTTCGTTTTATCGCGAAACTTTTTGCGACATATCAGCTGATCCCGAAAAAAATCGATTGTCGCGCTCAATCAACTTAAGGTGAGATTATGCGCTTCTTATCACGTAGAAAAAAAAAATCTTTATATTGCACAGTAAAATTTCGTTATCGTAACTTCTTAAATTTTAATTTTGCAGCTTGCTTTGTACACATATATTCTAGTTCCCAGTAGAATTCCGTACGAAAGATCGAATTGTATGATATTCGCACACATGTATATGCAATTGATGAAGCGCTAAGATAAGATTTCACGGGAGCGAATCGAAAAGCCAGCGGCTCGCTAAAGGGGTAATGAATGGCTCGCGATGAGAACGCGAAATTCCCGTTCGTATATTCCGCGAGATATATCTCGAAAAGCGTAAATTATGCTTGCAGTTTGTTAAACGCGCGAGAATATGTACGTTCAGATCGTCAGATAAAGCATGCGGTGCGAAATCGACGAGAGATATCTGCGGCGTAATAACGTTGAAAATAATGGCCAGAAGAAAAGCAAGAAACATGTAAAAAATTGTGATTCTCTGCGCTTAAGCCCATCTTACTTCCTACACATATATGTACTGCCTGTATTTGATCTCGCATCCATCTTAGATCGACGATGTAAGATCATTTCACATAATCGCGATTTCACGATCTAATAAAGCGAGAAAGAAGTTCCTATACCAATCGTGGCGCAAGTACTTGGATAGCGGCTGAACCGCCGTTCAGGGGAACTTCAACAGATAAAACAGGAGGAGGAGAAGCTTCTCTTCTCGCCGCGAAACGAGAATACATCTGGCGCGATAAGGCCGACAGAACGATCTCTCGTAGAAACCAGCCGGGACAGAGACGATAAAACGACTTCGAGAAGTCGAGCGCGGGGGTAGTTTTCGAGCGCGCTCCGGAGGAGGGTATCTTCGTTCTCCTTTAATTTCAAATGCAAATTTTTCTCGCGTGAGATAGAAAAAACTACCGCGTCGCGCGCAGGATTATCTGAAGGTGCTCTCATTCCTCGTCCCGCCGGTCTTGCTAAGAGACTATCCTGCAACAACATCACTGGCAGCAACCTTCCACTCGGTCTATTATCGAAACCCAATATCCTTTACTCGATTCGAACCGAATTACACAATTGTAGGTTGTTTCGGTGTTCTCGTCCCGTTTCCTTATGAGATCTCGCTACATTTATGACGCTCGTGCCGTATTATTTTCTTTGATTGGTACTTTTGCGCACGTGCACATAATTGTACACAGAAAGATTTCTTTACGTAGGAATCGAAATTACACTGTAATATATATTTTTGTTAAATCATGTTTTCGAATATTTATAATTAACGACTGAGAATTCCCACTACAAAATTTGTGCGACCGTCCTAAAGATAAAATATTTTTCTCTATTCGATGTATTGTTTGTTGACGAGTCGAATTCAAAACAATAACTAACGATTAAAGATATAATGCTAAAAAAACAAACAAAAAGTCCGCATCCGTTTGTCGATGAGAGATGAAAAAATTACGCGCTCTAATAGATTCAGACAAACTGAGTATCGACAGTTACGACGTGTACACGTTTTTATATTTAATTGATTAAACTGACAAGAAAAGAATGAGGCGTTCGATGAGTTTTGCTTCAAATTTTGCATGTTGATAAGGGGTCACGAACACAATTTTACGCTCAAGTAGCAAATGGCATCTCTCAAGCATTCGCGAGAAAATCCTTACTATTAGGTTAGATTAGGTTACTCTACTAGGTAACTCTACTTTATAGAGTATCGTAATATATTTTTGTTATATACGTAGAGTGATGATAAACACACATATATATAGTTAAATTTTTATTGGTATCAAAATAACACGAAAATATATTATTATGTGCGAACAAACGTAAATAAAATATATTAATTTTTTAAATAAAAATATATATGAAAAATTTGTGATAGATTTTCTCAGAGATGCACTTTGCTACTTGTGTTCGAAATTGTGTTCGTAGTCCATTATCAACGTGCAAAATTTGAATTAGCAAATCGATAACCCAAACGTCTGAGCCTCTTCTTCTGAAAATATATTTTAACAAATAACTTCTGTTATTAAATAAACAAATTCGAACCTAAGAGGATCTTACATTTGGAGTTTGTTAAACAAATTTTGTTAAATCCAAAACAAATTATTCCATTAGTATAATCCAAACAAACTGGATTTTGAATCAAACATTCCGATTGTTTGACTCTATATATAAATTTGATTTAAAATATCTGCAAATTATTGTTTTTAATTATTATATATTTTATAATTATTATGTAAAAGCATTTCTTTAGCTTAACTCTCAACGGACGGACATGGGTCGTTTTCGTCTGGAGCAAAATTGAAAATTTCTTGTTTTTTTTT
>QVOA01011102.1:0-10532 GCA_014825685.1 Pseudomyrmex cubaensis | reverse complement strand
TCCTTCCTCCTTCTGCTCGGCGTCTTCTCTCCTTTCACGCCGGTTCCCACGATCTCCAGCGCGAGGTAAAACACCGCCGACGCACACGTGCGCGCGCTCCTATAATCGTAATTACACGAGAGAGCAGGGAAAACAACATATATACGTATGTACGCGCGTGTTGGCCGCACGCTTTGCTTTGCACACGTGAGCCACTTCGCGTGTCAAAGCGTTGCTCGATCTGTCAGTTGCAGTAGGGCGCTCGATCACGATCGTCCGACTTTCGGACTTCGCGATAATAAAATTCAATTTTTTTTTTTTAGTATAAAATCGTAAAAGAGCAAAAAGAGAAAAGAAGAGCGGGAGAACGCTGTTATTTGTAAGAGCGCATTCTCAGCGCGGCCTGTGTGAGATCTATTTGTGTAGAAGATTATAACGTCCCGACTAATACGTAATACGCTAGAAGATGTGGCGCGCAGCTGGATATATGGAACGAGCCGGACACAAAACGAGCACTGACGACGTCCCGCCGGGAACGGCCACACTTCCGAGATGAGTCCTCGCGGTGCGAGAGAAGACAGCGGGGATGCCCGCGCGTTTAATCGCAAGAAGCGACCGCGGTGGCACGAGCATAATTAATAACTAGGACGCGCGGGTGTAATGGACCGGCTCGAACCCCCGCGGTCCGACGAGACTGACGCGCGCCCAGGACACTCTCCCTTTCGTCTCTTGTTCGTCTCTCGATGAAGTCGTCGTCAGTTATTACTCGAGCTATGCTTTGGGAAGATGATGTTCGAGACATCTAAAAATATAATTTTATTTTTGATGAAGAGACTCTCCACGCAGGAGAATCTCCGCATAAAGAATGCCGGAAGTTTTATTTAAAAATGTTTTTTTAATTGATCCTAGCGCTTTTTATTCATATAAAGAAAAGAAGAATTATAGAAAAGTGGGGATAATTTTCAGTTTTAATCGGAGGTACCTTTGAAGTTTTGCTTTTGGTCCATGACTTGTTTATCTATTTTTTTCTTTCTTTCTTACTCTCTTTCTCTCTCTTTTTTCTACATTTAATTTGTTATTTTATTTATTACAGCTGGTGATATTATATAAAAGACATAAATAAATATTCGTATTTCAACACCTCTCATAGAGATATCACCTTCCTCAAAGACGAGTCGCTTCCTCTCCGCCCTGTTCTCGGTTTCGTGAAAGAAATCGCTCGTCTTTTTCGGCCGTAATCCGCACAAGTGGAACGATACGGCGCGCCTAAAGTATCGCGTCACAATGAATAGGATTACTATTAGCGCCATTTAGCAAAGCGTCACCCCTTGAGCGACTCGGTTACGGTGTGTTTTAATCCGGCGCGTCTTCTCTTGTGGCTCTCGTTATTCGCGCGTATATTTCACGAGATTAGGATTGTCAAAGCGCGTCGCCTAATTCGCGCCGCCGGCCGCGCGTTTCTCTCGCTTCGCACGCCTCTCTCTCGGACACCGTCTCGGAAGCGTGTTGTTGTTGTTGTGTACGGGGTGTGCGTCCGAAAATCTCTCGACCCTTCTCTCATGCATGCACTACGTCGTTCGATCAAGCTAACTGCGAACACGCGTAAGCCGATTACACGCGTACTCACGTTGTATATAATCGAAAGATGAAATAGAGAACTTCCGCCGAGAAGAGTTACCAGCACGACACCGGTTTTAATCGCCGGTTCAGCGATTGAAGTCCAGCTCGCCGGATCCAAACTTGCTGCATCCTGTGTGAGCGTACACCTGAACATCGAGTTCCCATGCCGTGCAATACTTGTTGTTTGATGCGAAGAGATTTGCGTTATTTTGTATGTCTGTTTTTATTCCGCCGATCTCGATAATATTAAGTCAATATATATTTTCATGACACATGAAAACGAAGTCATCGACGATTAGGCGGACAAAGAGAGCGCGTATATATATTATATACATACATGAGATTTAGACGTCTAAGTTGAATGATATAGCTAAATATTTATTCTCCTGTCGTTGTTCCATTGCCGCTCGTTCGAGAAAACTGGTCTGCCGAGTCACGTCCTCTCCAGAGGGATTAACACCTTAAACGAATGACTCTCGAGAGAAGAGAGACAAGCGCGCGGTAGCCGAAAGTTTGAAAATTGCAATGGTCGAAAGAGGAGACAGGGAGCCGGCGACGATTAAGGCTTCCGAAGTCGTCGCGCTCCTTCCTTTAGTCCGCAAGAGACCTACGTCGTAGACGGAAAAACTCCGTTAATTGACGCCCTGGGGAAAAAAAATTGATTTTCGGAATTTTCGAGCGGACCGCCGTTGAGAGAGAAAGAAACCTTCTCGGGAATCGTGGTGGCCTCCCGGGCTGATTCCGGTGATTTGTAACGCGGCTCGAGAAGATCACCGGCGTTCTCGTTTGTGCGTGACGATCTGCCGGAGGAAGATGGATGAGAGGAAAATCTATTCAGACATCCTCGATGTAAAAAAAAAAAGAGAACAGTAATTCGACACTTGTTAAGAAAAGAATGTACAGTAATTAAAGTGTATTAGGAACGTTTGTTTTTTTATTTAAAAAACGAAAAAATTGGAGAAGAAAAAAAAACTGAATTGATTTTTTCTTCGATTGTCTTTAACGTCGTGACGAACGCAGACGAGCGGAAGAAAAAGAAGAAGAAGAAGACGAGAGGTTCGATGGCCGCAGTCGCGACGTTGAATTTTCCCACAAGCGCGGGCATTTGTAAAACGAATACGAAGTGTCGGTAGCCTAGTGATTAAGCGCCGAAGAAGCGCCCTTCGAAACGAGGAGGTGGTTGCTTGTGATTGAATCGGAAGTTTTCAGTCGGTGTACGAGACAGTTACGAATGTTCTCGCACGAAAAAAATCGACCGGTTTCACACGATGAGGCGACTAGATTAATGCGATGAGCAAATTAGTTCAATTTCGTTCTAAGATAAAAAAAAAAAAATCGATACGAAAAAAATATTTCCTTTAGGAAAAATATTTTCCGAACGTTTGTGCTTTATGAGTCCACAAAATTGCCACCAAATTACACGTGAGAATTTTCTCTTTCTCTCTCATTGTTCGAGACTTTTTCTAAATTCCTTCAAATTAGTGATGCCGATGTTCTCTGTAAATCGTCGTCGGGCCGACGAACGCCGACAAATTAGCTCGGCGCCGAGAATAATAGACTCAAAGGAGGAGTGAAACAATCGCGCGGCCCTGTTTTCAAATTCGTGCATTGAGATCGACGCGCACAATGGGGAGTTTTTCAGCAGCCCGCGAAACAATGAAACTCGCGCGAACGAGGCAGACGCAAGAGAGAGAGAGAGAGAGAAGCGAAAGGTGAAAATGAAGGCTATAAACCGGCAACATATAACAATAACCGGCACCCTCCTGTGTGACCGAGTGGTCCATCGATCGGTGAAGGAATCTCTCGTCGAGTTTGCGATCGGAACACAAGACGCGGCGAATTGTTGTCGATATTTCATAAGGAATCGCCGTTTGAAGGGGAAAAGAGAAATTAAAAAACTAATAATAATAATAATGCGCCGCAACATCAGTTTCTCTTCTCATCTAGGACAGTCGAATTTTTTTCTAACTAGCGAAAATTGATGAGAGGGAAAATAGAGTGCAAGTTCGACGCGCTGGCTCCCGATCCTAAAATTTGCCCGTGAAATTTTTTGCCATTAGAGGAAACGTGGTGCGTGCGCGCCGTAGTATGTGCAACGTTAAATTACACGATGCATCTCGCCGCGGATCTGCCGCCCCACATACACTCTCGAAACGCTCTCGTCTCCGGGCGAATTTCGGCGCTCGGCCGAAAGTCAGACCGGTTCCCAATGATTATCCACTTAAATCGTGAAGTCGCGAGCAATTATGTGGGGGTGCGAGGGTTAATTCGATAATTGCGTTATATTCCGCTGCGCGGAGTAATTGCCACCTTTCCGCGAATGCAAATCCCTCCTCTGTTTTGCGGGGAGGGGAGGAAGGGAAGCTCTGAGCCGAAACTCACCTTCGCAGCTCAACTTACGCGCACGACGATACCCCGTTTAACCATTTTACCGTCTTGTCTTGCCGAGGTCTCCTGCACCTTGTACGGTAATTAACGGATCTGTCATTAAGTTACTTCGTACGAGGAAAAAAAGGTTATATGTTCTTCATTATTCTGACTCTCCAAATTTCTTGTGGCGACGTTTCTTCGTTTCACGAAGTTTCCGAGATCGACTTACAAATAAGTAAGAAGAAAAAAAAGACCATCGTATTCCATTACAAAAATTTCTCACGAGAAGCAACATCTGCGCGTGCGAATGTCGCGCGCCTCAAATTGGACGGCGATTATTGGGAGAGCTTGCGAGACGAAGCGGAGGAAATAATCGCGAAGTGATAGAGGCAGAGGAAGAAAGAAGCGAGCGAGTCGAATCAAGCGCGTTCGGCTGCAAGCGAAGAAGGTTAAAAAGAGGGGAGAAGCACGCGTCCGCCACGCTCCCCGTGCACACACCTGGGGCCAGTTGGCCAGCGAGAGAGGAGGCCCTTTCCTCTTACCACGGGCCCATAAGCGCAATGTCCAATTATTAACAAATTATGATCGCGAAATTGGGGAGTTCTTCCGGAAATACGGAAATGAGAGCTAGGGAAAAGCCGATCTTTAGCCGAGAGAATCACCGATATAATCGAAGTATTACTCGCCGAGTCTCCGTCTTTCGTCTTCTCTAAGAGGAAAGAGTTGCGTCTTTATTTTTTTGACACACGATACAACGATTCTCTAGAATCGTCGCGAAGCGACTCTATACGCGAGATGAAAATAAAAGAGCTTCGCTCTTCTGCGAACGAACGGGTTCGATAAGGTTTGAAAGCACTCGTACGATATCACGTCGGAAGAAGCGAAATTAGTGGAGCGAAATTCCTTCCCTCGCAGCCAGCCAACCGTTCGTAGTTCCTCCCTCACCGAATTCACCGACTTTCCAAAAGCCCTTTCACGGGACACCTGCGCCCCACCGTCGCTCCTTCGTTTGCATTTCGTTACGTAATCGCGCGTCACTCGACTTTTCAAACGACAAACAATGTTTTCGTAGAAACGCATATTGCATGACAATTCAGCGATCACGTGTGCGATCACGTGTGCGTCGGTGTCTGACAGCGATTACGAGAGACGGCAACATTACGGTACCTGTAACGTAACTAAGAGTAGCATCTGGTTTTGCGTGTGATGGCCGCGTACAGTTAATTCGAACCGTTCGAAACAATCCTTTACGGTCGATGAATACTTGTGATTACACACGCTTTATCCCGGACACAAAACAGTCCCGGCAGACACACGATGCCGCGTTGCGTCTAATCATCTCGAAATGCGCATCCTCCCGCGCGGCAAACACAAACACGTGCAGTCACGAGACATTGATTATCGCGGGCGATTGCAGTGTTCAATCCGTTAAACTTCCTCGATTTTTTTTTGTAATTTTAAAATTATAAAATTTAACAAAATAAAAGAATATATAATTTTTTTGTTACTTAAAAGTTACGAGACTTGTAAATGTTATAACTTGTCATAAAGGAAGCTAGCGGTTTTGAGTTAACTAGAAGGAAGAAAAATCGGCGGTGAACGGACCAAGAAACTAACCGATAATTCGTCCAACCACTACGGGGAAAACACCGGAAACACATTGGAGTAAAGTGAAAAATCTTACGATGGCATTAAAGTCGCATTAGCCAGAACTGAAAGAAAGCGGAACGGCTTTCCGGTCCATTTGTTTTCACGTGTGTGGATTACATGCCAAAAAGACCGACAGTGAATTTTCACGCGGTCTTCGAGCTTTGTGAGGAAATCTTGCCGATCTCACTTATGTCACTATATAAATGGTAGGTTTCACCGTCAAAAAGAGGATACGTACGAAACGTATCGTTTCGCAGCAAAAAATGCTTGTCGCACGAATAGTATTTTTTCACACAACTGAAATCTGGGAGAAATCAACATTTTCTCATCTGAACGAGTTTTTGAGAATATCTAAAATTACGAGAAAATCACAGAATTTTATCTTATCGTGTAATAAATGAAATTTTAGATACAACTTACGTAAACAAATAAACACCGTCAAAATCACTCGATCACATCGAATGCACAAGCAAAACGTATTTCGCATAATCGTCTCTCGATTAAACTTACATCCCACACATCGGGGCATCGGTTTGATTGATCGCCGTTCCTCGACCGGATGCGTTTTCGCGCATAGGGCTTTATGAAGATATTAACAAGGGGTCGTTTTCGGTAAGCGGCCGTGAGCCGTAAAAACGGACGCGCGCAAAAAGAAGCAGCAGGTCGGTGCTGGTTTTGGCGCTGTCTAAGACGCCTGAGCCGGCCACCGATCGTACGACCGATAACCCGGTTAACCCCGGCGGTCTGTTATTATAATATTTGCCGAACCGAAATATAGTGATTGCTTATTTGCTCGGGGCCCAATTACGTCGAAGCGCGAGCCGACGATGGGGCCCCGCGTTCTACGTGACGACGTGCAAGGAAAATAGGCACGAGGGGGGAGGTGCACTTAGTCCCGGAACGGTGGGGTGGGAGTCCCGGATCACACAACCACCCACCCCGTATCCTATCTACCTGCCCCGACTAACTCACGTCGGCGACGCTGTAACGATTAGGTTCGCACGATCAGATATAGCCGGGCGTAATAATGTCTGTTATTGTTCGCGCAGAACGCGTTAACGTTCCAATGCTTCAGCAATATCGACGATTTTTCCGTAAAAAAAGAAAAATCACGCCTTTCCTCGTTAGCGCGCCCGGTCGCGAGAACCGGAATAAGGCGTGAAAAGATCGAAAAAGATTCGTAATTCTAGCGCGCAGAGAAAAATCATAATTTTTATGTACGTTCGGTGCTTTAGATTTTTTTTTTTTTATCGAATAAAAAGAGAAAGCAATCTAAATTATGAATATACACAGCATGCGTTTATATTTATCATTGTCCGACGTTTACACATAATGGAATAATGGAAGAATAAGTGAAGTAATACGTACATGATATTTTTGGTAATACACCAAAAAAGAAGTGACAGTTTCTTAATTGTTTTTTTGTTTTTGTTTTTTTTTTTATTCAAGGTTTCCATAGCTTTAACAAACCATCCTCGCTGTAAGAACACAGCAAATTTTGGTGGGGATGATGCGCTAAACCTATGACGTCTTTTTCGTGTATCTAAAATCAAAGTGTGAATATTGAGTTGTTTTTTTTTTTTTTTCACTTAAACGTACGCTGTGATAAAATGTGACAATAATACTCACGTTGAGAGTCCTCTCAAGTTTTCCCGATGACGTGGAGAAGCAGTACAATACAAGATCCTCGCCGACGCAGTAGATAAATTCGCCGCGCGGACTCACCACCGTGCACACAAAGTCACCGCCTTCTCGTTTACCGCTGGAGAACGATCTCACAATTTGACCCTGCATGTTCATGATCACCACTGTGTTCGAACGATTGCACACGACGAAGTGCTCCGGGTTTCGGGGAAGAGGATGTATGCTGTTCACCGTGAGATCGGCGGCGCCCAACGATTTGTACGTGCCTATGCACTCGGTGGTCTTTAAACTCCAAATTTTAACAGTCCCGTCCGAAGACGCACTGCGAAATAAAAATTTCACAATATATTTTACAATATATTAATATAAACAAAAGTATTTTTGTTTTAATTTACAAAGTCACAATAATACCTAATAATATTATGACCGTCTGGTGAAAAAACGACCTCATTTACGAAGGACGAGTGGCCGCGGAATTCCTTGAGAGTTTTGCCGGATTTAAGGCCGTGTATTCTGCAAAGAACATATGTTGCTGATAAAAATTATGAACATTTGCTGAATAAAATAAATAATAAAATAAACTTGTTTGTTTCTCACCTTATGGTAGTGTCAAAGGAGGCCGATAAAATCTGACTATTATCCCTGCTGAACTGCAGGCAAGTCACTCCTTTCGTATGCGCTTTCTCGAATCTTCTCAGACACTGTCCGCTCTGCACCTTCCAGACTTTAATCTTGCCGTCCTGACCGCCACCCGCCAGCATTTCGCTGTCGCGGCTGAACGACATGGAAAGCACCGCTTGCTCCATCATCATAAAATTGTCTTGCGCTTGGTACTTCAAGTCCTTTCTGATTTTACCAGTCGTGAAGTTCCATACCTCAATGAAACCGTCTACCGAACCAGTCACCAGGTATTGGCCATCGGGCGAGAAACGTGCGCACTCGACGTGCGACTTCTGGCCGAATTTAATCTGCTTCGACAACTGCGTCGGATATTTCTCGTCTTCCTGATCACGCACCGCCGCTTTTCCTCTGAACAAATCTATCGTGGTGCCAGGCGGCAGTAGACCCTGATGCTGTTGCCATTTCAAAGCTTGTCCCAACAAAGCGAGCAATCTACTGGAAGGTACGACTGACACTTCGCCGGCAAGAGCTGTTGCTATATAAGCTCTTCGCTTTTCCTTGGTGCTTCCATCAGGATAAGCTTCACGTGGATCAAAATACGAACGTGCAAGTAGGTTTTCTGTAAAATATTGTTTGTGGATTATGAGAAAAATGTTGTAAAGTAACTAGGAACAATATAGCACATAATAAAACATAATTTTGTAAAAAGAAATCTATGTTATTTATACCTAAATGAATGTATCTCTCAGGTTCTTGCTGCTTCATCATAATCATGGGATCAGTCTGTCTCAATAATGAACGTGCTGCTCCCAGTTCTCTCAATTCAATTAATTCTAGAACAACTTGTTCATACAAATCTATGAGCTTTTTGTCAGGCAGTTTGAGTGATTGTATTGCTTTTAAGACAGTGTCCCAGTGGCCGTTATTTATATCAGCTACAAAACCGTCTACACTGTCAACCGTGTTAAGTGACACACCCGTTTCTTCCTGTTTACAAAAAAGATTAATTACTAATCTAATTAAAGACTACATACATCAAGAATATTGCAAAAAAATACCTGTAACGTTTGCAGTGTCTTCACGAGATTTGATTCCTTAAGATATTGTTGAATCAATCGAATCACACTGGAATACAAATACGATCAATGTATTTACAATTAGGAAAATTAATATATTTTACAATTTATCAATTTCATTAAGTACTATAAGTTAAAATAGTTTTACTTACTCGGCAGATTCGATTTCGATCGACATTTTTCAATATTTTGTATAGTCACAAAAACACTGAGGCCTAGGTTATAAATGTAAACTCTACTAACTGTTGCACGATGCAGAATATACCGAGTCTACATCATCGTTCGAATAAAAAGAATGACAATCACATTGTTTTACAAAATATCAAATAAGTCGAAATTATATACGCTTCAATATGCATTAATATGCATAAATATAAAAGCTACGTTACACATGAGGTTATCGCAGATTCGCTTCCGATACGCTTTCGACAATACCAACGAATCAATTTTACTCAAGTGCCGGTTCTTTTCGGGAGATGACGTTAGGATCGCGGTCACACGTGCAGTCCCACCACGTGCAAATCGAAATAAATTGTAACACGTCTTTCTTCGCATCGCGCTCTTACTTGCATTTTGGTTTGCATGTGACCACATCTTCACAAAATCAATAATAGAACAAATTACCCTAAAAACGGAGAGACCTCTCCCTGTCTCTCCCTATCTTTCTATGTCTCTCCGTGTCTTTTGAGACAGGTAGAGACAGAAAGAGACCGGGAGAGACAGGGAGAGACACGGAGAGACCTCTCCCGGTCTCTCCGTGTCTTTCCGTGTCTTTTGAGATAGGTAGAGACCGGGAGAGACAGGGAGAGACACGGAGAGACCTCTTCCTGTCTCTCCCTGTCTCTCCCGGTCTCTCCGTGTCTCTCCGTGTCTCTCCGTGTCTTTTGAGACAGGTAGAGACAGGGAGAGATCGGGAGAGACAGGGAGAGACACGGAGAGACCGGGAGAGACAGGGAGAGACACGGAGAGACAGGGAGAGACAGGGAAAGGTCTCTCCGTGTCTCTCCCTGTCTCTCCCGGTCTCTACCTATCTCAAAAGACACGGAAAGACACGAAGAGATACGGAGAGATAGGGAGAGACAGGGAGAGATCTCTCCGTGTCTCTCCCTGTCTCTCCCGGTCTCTCCTTGGCTCTACCTGTTTCAAAAGACACGGAGAGACACGGAGAGACAGGAAAAGATAGGGAGAGGTCTGTAATATAATCCTGTCGGATTGTAATATAAGTGAGATCAGGTCTATGTTACAAAAAAAAAGCAAAAAAATAGCTGGAAAAAAACCAATAACATGCTATTAATTATTAAAAATATTAATTCTTTATAAATATACTTTTCTTGGAAATATATGAGTCGTTTCAGCATTCAGGGAAAACATGTGTCTTATAAAAAGGAAAAATTTATTTATTCACAGTATATGCAAGTGCCAATATATGAACGCGCTGAATATGTCTGATTTGAACGTGTGTGCGAGCACGAGCGCGTCTGTGAACGCGGCTTGAGTAACGCACACGCAGACTGATTCTTAAGAATTTTTGTGACAAATTCTTGTATTTTGAGACGTAAGATTCAAGATCTC
>QVOA01011093.1:0-10556 GCA_014825685.1 Pseudomyrmex cubaensis | reverse complement strand
AATTAAATGATGTTCCAACAAGCAGCTTCACACAGCTCTTCTGTGCCTGACACTGTGTCTGTTTGTGTCTTCTTGCTGGAAAGCAACCGTAGTCAATTTTTGCGGAGTTCGCCGAGCGATATTCGGAGTTTTTGCACGTTGGTAGGGAAGAACATTTTGTAGGTAAGGTGATTCGCACAATTTCGTTCGGATTCTTCAAACTCTTATTGTGATCGGTAGAAACTTGCACAAAAAGACCTGATGAACAATAAGAGTACGTGCATTCTCTGACACATTCTTAGGTTAAGATAACAGTATTCCGAAATAATACTTATGTAGACTGGCGTGTGGACGTTTTGGAGTTTGAGATTCACAAAAAAAGTCAAGTCTGAAATAGTAAATCGGTTACATACCGATTTACTATTTCATCGGTTGCAACGTAACCATATTGCAATTTAAAATTGATACTTCGGCGACTGTGATACCGATCACTCTTTTACAGTTTATTTGCTCGGAGCGATTAGATCCCGACAGATAAGATTCCTGCGCGCTTATCTGTATTTTTCATATCATCGTCATATTGCGTGAAGTTTTGCAATTACGATGGCTACCTGGGACGGCTCGTGTCCAGAAGATCCAAATACCCTCGTGTACAGTAACCAGAATACATCTGGCAACACTGCGAATAACTGGCCACACTTCGCCAACAATATCGCGTGTCTGCAGAACGTGCCTGCGGAAAGTTATTACACAAGAAACGGCAGTCGGTATCCATACCAAGAGTGCGAGCAAACCGGGTCTACCGTCGCGTTTTGGCACTCATCGAACACAATGTCTTTAAGACATAGCCACCAGGAATATCTATTGCCAAACATCGCGTCTATCAGTGATGCACAAATGTCAAGCAACAATTTTCAACACTCAATGAGTGATATCCCTTCGACATCTTTAAACAATGTGTCGTCGTCTTCCAGTGACAATTACGATAAATCAAAGTGGATGAACAACTCGATGGTCAAGCATGTTTCAGCCACAGGAAGCGATAGTGTTTTGTTTGACATAGTAGAGAACTCAACTTTACATCCTTCAGCTAATGAATTTGTGCCAAACAATATCAAGCCAAGAAAAGAGAAATTTAATAAAAGGAACAGGTATAATGATGTAGTAGATAATACTTCCGATGCTGGTAGGCAAAACTTCAGATCCAAGTCATTTCCCAAGAATGCATACTTGTCAGATAATAGATACAAGAATAATTATAACTATAGTAACAAGTTTTACTGTTCTGCTAAGAAGGATGTGAATTGCAAACAGAAGAATTTTCAAGATGCACAGATTCCACCAAAATCCAGCTACAAAGACACTCATAGAACTCACAACACAAGAAATTTCAACAAATTTCAAAACAGCAGATATTACAACAACAGAAAGTATCAGTCAAACTCTTCTCTTGCAAAACAGAATGCTTTTGATGAAAGTTTTACATCAACAACTAAATTCACAGATATATCAAATACTCAAGATAATATATCTAGGTCTTCTAATAAAGAGATACGAGAAAACAATTCATCTTTGAGTATGAAACATAACATAAATGAAGAGAAGACACTTGTGCAGCAAAAAAGTAATAATTCTGAAAATGCATTGTCGGATGTTTCCGATATACAACAAAATAAATCTAAGCGATTACCTGCTAATGGATCTAATTATTACAAGTACAATTTTAATGATACACAAACTGAATTCAGTCCTAAACGTAGAACGGCAGCAACTTTGATGAAGTGTACGTATAGAAGAAACAATGAAGCGATTTCAAATCAAAAAGAGACACAAGTAGATAATTGGAGAAATAGAACAGAGAAAGATGAGACGGCACAAGCACAAAGAAAACATCCCAAGAAAAAATACGAAAATGGTATGTATATGTATATATAGTTTATAAAAAGGGCGTTTAATTATTGTGATTAAATTATATCATTTTTTATTTTGTTTATTTCAGATAATCATGTGAGTCAAAGAGAAAGATTAACAGAACAGTTGAACAAAGGAACGTTGGAGTGTCTAGTTTGTTATGAGCATATCAGACAAACCGATTATGTTTGGTCCTGCAGTAATTGTTATCATGTGTTGCATCTGAAATGCATCAAGAAGTGGGCAAGATCCTCACAAAGTGGTAAATGACATTGAGTTTAAAGTTGAAAGTAAAAGATGTATAATTTCATTTTATCTTGTTTATTCATTCTCTTTCAGACAACGGTTGGAAGTGTCCGGCTTGTCGGGACGTCAGTTTCCAAGTTCCTGAAGATTACTTTTGCTTTTGTGGAAAGATGAAAATGCCGCAGTGGAATCGCAGAGACGCGGCGCATACATGTGGCAGGATTTGCGGTCGAAAATTGACAAAAAATTGCAATCATAAATGCATTTTGCTTTGCCATCCTGGCTCCTGTCCGCAGTGCGAGGCAATGGTGACTAAGTATTGCGGCTGCGGAAGAACATCGCAGATGCTTCTGTGCAGCACTCAACAGTTGTTATTGTGCGATTCGATATGCAACAAGATTCTGTCGTGCGGCAAACATTTCTGCCAGAAGAAATGCCATCATGGAGAGTGCGAACCTTGCGACAAAACTGTACAGCAAAGTAATGTTTTTGGTTTTTATAGCTAAAATTCACAAATATCTGGTCTTTAAATTGGAATGATATTTCTGCTATTAATAATACTATTACATATGCGCGCGCGCGTTTGTGCGTGTGCGTGTGCGTGTGTGTGTGTGTGTGTGTAATATTATGAGTACAATATAATGTTGCGTAATAAAATTTATAATAGTTTGATTCTTGGTTCTTGATTGTTGATTCTTCTCATTTAGCCTGCTTTTGTGGAAAAAAAACACAAGAAGTGCCTTGTCGAGCCAACGTCACGGATATGTATTGCTGTAACAATGTCTGTAATAAACCGTTGGACTGCGGAAAGCATTATTGTAAAAAAGTCTGTCATTTGGAGCCCTGCGAGTTTTGCAGCCTGGCGCCGGAAAGAGTTACTGTGTGTTGCTGCGGTCAAACACCTTTAACAGAAAAGAGAGAGAGCTGCTTAGATTCTGTGCCCACTTGCGATAAAATCTGTTCCAAATCTCTGGCTTGCGGTCGACCTAGTAAGTTTTTCAGAAATATTCTTTTTATCACTCTTAACTCACTAAAATTTAAATTAAATAAACGGTTCTGTTTACAGGTAACCCGCATACCTGCAAGATGCAATGTCACGCTGGCGATTGTCCCGAGTGCGATTTAAGCACGGAAGTCAAATGCCGATGTGGTAACATGAATCGTGAGATTCCTTGCCGAGACTTGACGAGCAAAGCCGATGACGCGCGTTGCGCGAAGCGTTGCAAGAAGAAGAGGTCCTGTGGCAAGCATAACTGCAATCAACTCTGTTGCATCGATATTGAGCATATTTGTCCGTTACCGTGCTCAAAGACTCTAAGCTGCGGTCGTCACAAGTGTCAGGAAAGATGTCACATAGGTAGATGCATCGTGCTTTACAATTATACACAATCCGATCATGAAACTGATGTTTACCTTCTCGGCAGGACGATGTCCTCCTTGTTTACAGAGCAGTTTCGATGAATTGTACTGTGAGTGCGGCGCTGAAGTGATCTACCCGCCAGTACCGTGCGGCACAAGAAGACCTGTTTGCAATCGACCTTGTTCACGTCCACATTCCTGCGCTCATGAAGTGTTGCATAATTGTCACAGCGAACTTACCTGTCCACCTTGTACTGTGCTGACTCAGAGATGGTGCCACGGTAAACACGAACTTAGAAAAGCCGTACCATGTCACGTGACTGAGCTTTCATGCGGTCTGCCTTGCAACAAGCAGCTGTCATGCGGACGGCACAAATGCATTAGAATGTGCCACGCTGGATCGTGTGAAATATCTGGGCAACAATGCACGCAGCCTTGTGGCACAAAAAGAGAACTATGCGGGCATATCTGCGGCGCTCCGTGCCATGAAGGCAAGTGTCCGGAGTTACCATGTAAAGAAGTGGTCAAGGTAATCAAAAGTAATTATGTACAAATAAAAATAATTGCAACAACAAATGTAATTATATATTTGATATTATCCACGCAAAGGTTACATGTCAGTGTGGACATAGGACTTCGAGTCGTGTTTGCAATGAGAATGCACAAGAATATATGAAGATAATGAGCGTCCTAGTGGCTAGCAAAATGAAGGACATGCAGCTTGGCCATTCGATCGATTTGGAAGAAGTGTACGGACAGAATGCAAAGAAGCAAAATCAGCTGAAGACTTTGGAGTGCAATGACGAGTGCAAAACGATCGAGAGAAACAGAAGACTCGCGTTGGGACTGCAGATCGTCAATCCAGATTTGAGCGGCAAATTGATGCCTCGATATACCGATTACTTGAAACAGTGGACCAAAAGAGATCCGTTCTTCTGTCAAATGGTTCATGATAAACTGACGGAATTGGTACAATTAGCGAAAACTTCCAAGCAGAAATCCCGGAGTTATTCGTTCGAAATTATGAATCGTGAAAAACGCCATTTCGTTCACGAGTTGTGTCAGCATTTTGGCTGCGAAAGTCAAGCATACGACGAGGAGCCGAAGAGAAATGTCGTTGCCACTGCCGTAAAAGATAAGGTAACAGAGCTTTGTGTAATTAAGAGTATGTAATTAAACTTAAATACAATGTATACAGGGTGTCTGAAAAATTTTGACACAGCCGAAGTATGGAGATAGATCGAGTCAAACTAAATAGAAAAGTTATTTGCCATTTTGCAAAATTTGCAATAATTAATGAGATATGAATTAATAAATGTGAGCCAATGAGCACGTGAAAAGCGATAGTCCTGACTCTGTAGGCGTGTGAGATTGTCGCGTGGCTCGCTCCTCTGCGTACCGCCGAATATCGGTTGACCGCTGTTCGTTTGTTTACTCCGCCTCTCATTGCTAAGACAATGCATGATGTAAGCCATTTTTCTTATACTGACAATCACACATGCCTACAGAATCAGAACCATCGCTTCCCATTCAGTTGGGGATCGCTGAATAGCTTTCTATTCAGTTTAACTCAATCTATCTCTATACTTCGGCTGTGTCAAAATTTTACGGACATCCTGTATATCATGTTTAACAATGTGCGTAGTGTTGGTTACCGAGCTATAGCTTACTGGAGATAGTGCAGAGGGAGAAGGGACAAAGAAAAGTTCCAGGGCCGGTACTGAACACTTCGATGGGAAATAGCTCTACAAAGTAATTTTTTTGTTTCTAACAGTTGCTTGATCACATGTAAGAGGCACTTATCAGATATATGTTACAGGACTGTTCTTTCGTTACCTGCGAAACAAGGTCAACAATCGATGTCATTGTCAACAACTATAAAAACTCCCGACAAAGAAATCGATTATTTTGAATATCAAGGATAAACCGGTTAATCGTCGTTGATATGTAAACAAGATTATATAAAAAATAATGTGTGTATAGTATCGCGAATGACTACCTTATATATATACAACTTATTACTTGTAATTATACATACTATCATAATTTATAAAAATATTACGTTATATTATCACAACACACAATTTTTCACTTACTCTATATTTATTTTACTTCAAACACAGGCCTGTTGTTATTATGTGAAATAATTTTTATTTATAACAAGATAGAATATTAGCAAGAAAAGAATTTTTATTGTAATCAAAATGTTTATGATATATTTTTGGCAAAAAGATATTTCCTTTAAAAACTTGGCATAATTTAAAACTCACAAAAGATTACATTTTCAATATATCATTTAATACTAAACTTTAATGCTTTTCTTATCACTAATGTATGTGTGTGCGCGCGCGCTATGTAGTATATACGTACAAAGTGTTCGGTGATAGTCATATCACTGCTCGTGAGCAGATAGGAAAGATTAAGTCGAAAAGTCCTTTACCACTTTGTAAGATTCAATACTTAACGAGTTATTAATTAATAAAAATCCGCGAATGAGTGCTGAGCATCAACGTGCAGAAAACAGCTCAGCGTTTCGCGCGTGGCAACTAAATGGGGTTAAGTTTTGATACAGTAAATTTCCGCTATAGATCCGGTTTTGGTGCTGTAGGTAGCTGTAAAAACGGGAAATTCTCAGAAACGAATCTATACCTGGAGCTCTCTCCACGCTTCAATTGATCGCCAAGGCTTCGCCTTTCGTCAACTGTTACGCTAGCGTAAGTGCAATACGTAGACAGACACGCCAAATTTGAAATAAATTTCATAGAGAATTTAAAAAAAGACAAGAATGAAACTTTTCTTTTCAATTTGTTTTCATGTTTTTAATAAATATTTAATACAGACGTAGACACTTATGTATAACAATATATTAATTAAAAGTTTAGATAATACGTATAGAAACATTTATGTAATAAAAATTATTTTAAAATTGCTAATTTGATAGCTGATTCTTTCGCTTTTCTTATCACAGCTAGATCTGATTGAGATAATAAATTAGTTTGTTCGTAAAAAGAATGGATCAAAGTAGCTGCGGAAACAACATCGTTTGGGCTTATTTTTTCGACCAAACTCGTCTTATCGTCACAGTCTTCTATTTCTAGAAAAAATGATCAAAATTATAATCATAATATTTTTTAACATTCAGTGATTTTAATTATTCATTTGAAAATAGTTAAGAAGAGACTATACAAAAGTTTTTGTAAAGAATGTTAGAAGATTAATTTTTGGTTTTTACGAAAAAGTTATCTAAAACCACTGAAAATATGATAAAATTATTGTGTTATGAAGTAAGACAACTTCAAATTATTATTATTTAAATAATTTTTCGTACAAATTCTATCGTGAAAATTTCTATCAATTTGTGACTATGAACTAAAAAATATACATATAAAAATGAATGAAGGACATAAAAATGAATAAAAGAATAAAAATTTATCACAATTTTTTTTACTAAACATTGCTAAGACTATTGAAAACAATATGAATTCTTTATTAGTTGCATGAAAACTTTTCTACTCCAGTTTGATAAAAATTTTTCACACGAAAGATTCTTAAAATTCAAGCCCCTACTGAGAGGTTTTCAGTTCATAACTCAAATGAAAATGAATCGAAAACAAAAATTATAATAAATTATATTTTTTTATACTGAAAAATATTTTTTGTCAAATGTTTTAAACACAAAAGTGTAGATTTATTTAAATTTCAGTGTAGTTTTTCCTTAATAGAGCGTACATCATATAAAAAGAAATTTTTACTGTTTGATGATAACTCAATAGCGTTCTTAAAGTGATTATGTTTAAGTTACCTTGTTCATCACTGGTAACCAATTTGATTATCTTCTCATTTGACGGCATTTCTAATAAATCTTCATCATTCATTATCCAATCTTGTACGGTTTCTTCGCTTGCATTCTCGTAATCATCGATTCGTCGTAAATTGTTCAAGAGATTATCTTCCGTAATGCTCTGCTCTAAATTAACGGTTAAAGTTTCGAAAAATCGAGCTGGTAATATTTGTTTCCAACAGTTAAATATAATTTTAGCATCTATAGAATTGTACGCATCGGCTATCCAATAGATCACATCTTTTATGGTGATAGCTTCCAGCTGTGTCGCTACGTTTGTGCCATTTTTTTGCGCATATAAAAGTGAAGTCAAAAATAGTGATCTGTATTTTCTCTTTAAATTCTCGATAACCCCCTGATTCATCGGCTGAATCAATGAGGTAGTGTTTGGTGGTAAACAGATGATTTTAATTTGATCTATTGAGAGAGATTCTGCCAAAGAATGACAATGGGCGTTATCTACAAAAAGCACAGCCTTAATCGGAAGACCTTTCTCACGTAAGAATTGTTTTACGCGCGGTATGAAATCATCCTTGAACCATTGTTCAAAAATCGCTGCACTCATCCACGAATTTTTTTGATGTGTATAATAAACAGGTAATGTGCTCCTAGAGATGTTTTTTATCGCCCTAGGTTTTTCAAATTTTCCAATTATAACTAAGGGAAGCTTCAACGATCCATCTGCGTTACTGCACACTATCATTGTGATTCGCTCCTTATTTTGTTTGAGTTCTGTTGGTCTGTACTTATTCTTTGCTAGAGTTCTTTTTGGCATCATTTTGAAATTCAAGACTGTCTCGTCGGCGTTAAATATTTGGCATAAATCCAGCTGTTCCTCTTGAATTTTTTTCGAAAACTGTTCTTTAAAATTATTAGCTTCTTTTACATCTACCGACAGTTTTTTACCGCAAACAGTATATTTATTTTGCTGTATCCCATACTTTGTTTTCCATCTAGATAACCATCCTTCACTAGCGACAAATTGTACATTGATCCCCATTTCTTCCTTCAATTCAAGTGCTTTTGCTAAATCACATAAAAGTTTTGTTTGCTTACTATTTTCTAGAAAATTATTTAATCGTCTTTTTAAGATAGTGCGAATCAAAGCAAAGTAGAATTGTTTGATTTCTATCAAATCTATGATCAATTTCTACAGATTGGAAGTTTTATAGGGTTAAGGTTAAAGTTAGGGTTAAAGTTAGGGCAAAAATTAATAAAATCGGACGTTTTACTATAAGATCTTACGGCAATTCAATATTTTACACGTACATATTTTGCAAATACTTCACGTGGTTATAAGAAAGAGAAATCCACGACAAAATAAATAAATACATATGTTGTATTTCATGGAGAATCTAAAAACGTTGAGGAAATATTGAGATTGCCAAATGTTTTCAAAAGTTATTAAATATTATAGGCGACAATAAGGAGTTAGATCTATTAGAAAATTTCTGTATTTTATAAAAATTAACTTATACAAAATGTTTTATTATGTATTACTTTAAATTTGGATTTAAAAATTTTAGATTTTTAATTTTTTTTTTTTTTTTTTGAGTAAATAATGGCTTTTCCAAACATTTTTTAGTGATATAAATGTTAAAAACAACAAAATATTAAAAGTCTGTTTAAGCTTCCACAAAATTTAGCCCTTCATCTGGAACCTTAAAATATCTCTGGTCATAAATTTTATTTTTGTAAAAGACATTAATTTTCAAAAGTTTTTCACGTTTTTAGAAATATTTTCAGAAATCTTAAAATTAAAAAATAACAAAAAATTATAACAATTTTATGAAAACTTTACGTTTTTAGAAATATTTTCAGAAATCTTCAAATTAAAAAATACCAAAAAATCATAACAATTTTGTGAAAACTTTACGGAAAACTTATTTCGTTAGGAAGAAATGATTTTGTCTATTTGTCTAATTGTTTGAAAATTCTGTATTCAATACTAAAACATTAATAGAGAAGGGCCGAATAGGGAAGGCTTTGGCATGAAAAGCCGAAGATTCCAGGTTCGACTCCTGGCTGAGGTGTTTTTTTCGCAATATTAATTTATTAATTTAGATGAGGGAGTAAAAAAGGGTTTTCTCATATACGTGATGCAAATCCAACATCTTATAAAAATTACGAATTGAAAATTTTACTTCAAAATTCAGTAGTATAATTTACACTGAAAATTTGAATATATATATTCATTCTTTCTACAAAAACATCCTGCTCTTATTGACCATTTGATTCTTAGTCTAAAAAATTAAAATTTTTAAAAATATTCACCCATTATCATAGGACCTGAGAGATTAATTCCGTTATTAAACGTTCTACAAAACCAAATGTAGACCGCTTCATTGAGCTCATCAAGCGGTGATTTTCTCATTTTCAATTTCTTACATAAGTCTGTATTTTGCAATTTTTCCAATTCTGCCCGTTCTGCCTTCCATCTTCTTAGTGTTCTTGCGTTAATGCTATACTTTTCGGCAATAGCTTTTATCGATTTAATTGCATCAAACTCTATTAGAATTTCCAATTTTTCTTTCGGACTAAAGCTTTTACGTTTCTTATTTGTCGATTTCACATTCTCCATCGTATCGGCAAATCCGCGTTAGAAAATTCGTTTGTTTGTATCCGCACGCCGCACTGTTCTTTTTTTGTTTTGACGGGCACGACGCACAAGACTATTGAGCATAGTGAAGGACTGGTTGCGACTGGGTTGCGACTGAGTTGCGATCAGTGGTCTAGTTTCCACCGAAACACTGACTACGTTTACACGCACTGATAAAACCGTTTTTTAATAACAACCGTTTTCACGAAACTAACCAATCACAAATATTCCTGTAAAGAATGGAATGACTATGATTGGCCAGTTTCATAACTTCGGTTGTTATTAAAACGGTTTTACCAGTGCGTGTAAACGTGGTCATTAATTCACACTTATCGCGGCGTAGAATCAAATTTAAGTCGATGGAAACACGTCGAATTGCGCTTAATTCACTTTCGCTTCGATCTATGACTACGTTTACACGTACTGGTAAAACCATTTTAATAAAAACCGTTTTAATAGAAAAACCGGACTTAGCCTGGATCCTCATGCAGACACCGGCGCTTTGACACCGAGCGTTGATTAGTGAAAACAAGTGGAAAGCGGATGGTGAGAGTAAATGGCAACCCTCACCACCCGCTTTTTACCAATCAACGCTCGGTGTCAAAGCGCCGGTGTCTGCAT
>QVOA01011091.1:0-10549 GCA_014825685.1 Pseudomyrmex cubaensis | reverse complement strand
ATTAAAAAAATTTTTTGAGGAGAGTAAATTAAAACGAGACATCCTACATGTAAACAAATTGTTGCGCATAAATATTTTCGCCTCTTCCGCACACAAAAATTTTTTCGCAAATTTTTTAAATGGAAAAAAACAACACTGCGTGAATAAAGGAATACCCTGACAGTGTAACAACTCAGTGTATACATATTGTAGTCCGTATATTAAATCATAAGTCGTTTGCTACACGCGCGTTAATAAAGATTTTATCGATCGCGCGAGGGAAAAAAAAAAAAAAGATATAAGGCCGGGCGTATTTCAGCTCCGAGCACAATCAGTCCCGTCGTTCCCATAGTAACGATAGAGCGACGACAGTTAACAACTCGCGTTAAATACAAGGTACAACCCAGGCGATAAGCGTAAATTGCTACAAGCGCGAGCGTGTCTGGTCTTAAACGGATTCTCTCGCGCGGTGCACATTGGCACATACGTTTCGGGGGGATAGAGAGAAGCTGATGTGCACCGCTCGCTCGCTCGCCGGATGCGCGGTGTATGCGCTTCGCTACGGCGGCGCGCTTCAGGCCTCTTCGAGAGCCGTAAAACGCGCCGGCCGGTGAAACCTTTGACGCGACCTCTCCGCGAGAGCAAGCGCAACGAACACACAGAGGTCGAAAGAGCGTAAAAACACACACACGTGAGAGTGAGAGAGAGAAAGAGGAAATCGCTTCAATGAACTTCCCGCGCGCGCGCTGTCGCAAATTACGAACATACGCACACGCACACATGCTCTTTCTTAAAATAAACGCTCCAAGGCACCGTTTAAGAAAGTGGCGTGTAAATTATGTATCGCCGTGCGTTTGTCCACACACGCGCATTTACACGGCGACGTTATTTCAAGGCTCGGCTGTACGATAAAACCCGAGGGATTACGAATAGCGTAATTCGCGATAATGGACGCGAGACAGGGTCTGGACGGACTCGAAACGAGACCGAGGAGAGGAGATCGATAAAATCCGTAGATACGTGGGGACTAAGAGACTCTGTTCTGGGATCCGGATTAGATTATCTAGTAGATAAATTTTGATGACGCGCACGGAATTTCGCGCGGCTTTCTATTCGCTCGTAATTTACGCGAACTTGGACGTTCGGAGAAACTCTGTTTTCCACCGCTCGTCCACGACGCCCTAATGCCAGTTCGATAGAGAGACAAACGCGATCTATCTCTATTCGAGATCTCAGCGCGCGTGTTTCGGCGAATAGAATTATATTCATTCATTCAGCACATTGTCGCACAAACTTGCGCGAACGGCGTCGTCGAAATAAACCGCACCGTTTGCCGACATTCAATCTTTCGGAATCGGATTGCGGAGTATCGAATCGCCGAGCGTGGGCAAAGCCTTATCAGAGAATTCGTGTGAGTGGTAATCCGATTAAAATTATGACCGGCGGAAGTGACATGGCGCCACAAACTCCGTTCTAAAGTTCTCCTCCCCGTAATTTAATCCTCGTTAGAAGTATCATCGCGCGTGCGCGCGCGCAAATAACGCGCAAATAACGCGCATCGCGATATTTCTTGCGAGCTGCGCGCATTTTTCACAGTTACATCGAAGGTTACACCGGTTTTAATTTTTTTTTTTACATCCCGTAGCGCGTAACAGAGCGCGTAACGCTACACCCCGTGAATATCTCACCGTAAATTGGCCGGTCGTTTTGCTCGAGAGACTCAGATTATCGACGATATGGCTTCTCGAGAAAGCCCAGAACGTCTTGCGTGTCAATGCGCATGAAAAAGTTTCTGAGGAGCGTATAAAAAAAAGAAAACTGTCTATGTAAATGCAAAATCATTAAATGCGAGAAATTATTGAAAATAAAATCTCAGTTTAAGAAGCGCGAGTTTACTCTAACATTTCGTGTGTCTTCTCTCTCTCTCTCTCTCTCTTCGAAACGCTCGGACTCGATATTCGAACACTGCATTTTCCACCCCGTCCTCTCGTCGCCACATAATTTTCCGTCGAACGCACCGTTGCCGTTAATTCCGACGTCCGTTATTTGCATGCCATTTGCAAAGCGAGATATACGGTATACTATACGCGACGATGAGAAGCCGCGGGATTCGAGAACCTCCGAGTTCCGACTGCGTGGTTCCTTAACGAGGAGGACTACTACCGACCCTTGCCGAGCAAATTCTCAAGCGAGAATGTTCACTGTGACGTGACGCGTATCCGGTTTATAAGGATCGCATCGCGGCGATCCGGTAATGCCGCGAACGCTGCGGCGGCGGCGACCAGTTGCCGGCGAGGGAAGTTTCCGTAGGAAAAACTGCGTGACTGGTTTCTCGGCGCATTCTTCGTACTAGAAGCTACTTGAATTGTCGGACACACGCGCGGAAAGAGAGGATACTTTTATCGCTGATTGAATATCTACGAGCATCCTCAAGTGCAAATGCGTCTGTCCGTGTAACCGCGCTGGAAACTCTACGTTAAAAAAAAAATAAAAAAAATAAACAGAGGTTCTGTAAAATGTCTTTTTTTTACACTGATCGGAAACATCTTGATGACAAATACATCATTTTTAATTAACACATTTAGATATTTTTTATATTATATTTATATATGATTTGATCAGATAATATCCGGATTGCGCGTGTCTCTTTGATAAACGGGGGAAGAAAATAGTGACAAAGTATTGTGCAACGTGTTTAGTTGTGCGTTTATATATTGAGAACGCCGTTGATTCTATACCTAACAAGAGGCGCACTCGGGTCGCGTACGCTCGATACCGACTGCATTGCGAATTAGTTTCGGCCCGACCGTTAATCGCGAGCTGATCCAATTTAGTTCTCTACTACCGAGTTCGACTTGGCGAACTGTCGCGTTTCCGATACCCGGGCTCGTCTCTCTACCGCGGAGAGAAATAAGGAAAGGATAAGAATACGCGCGCGTGGAACCTACTGGCAGCGAAAGAGACTGCATGCACGCAAGAACTATGGGAGTACTCACGATCGCCCGTACGTGCCTTGTAACCGAGATACTCGCGGGTATTTAACCTCTCTTGCACAACGATGAGAACCGCCGATGACGATGATGCATGGAGCCGCGAAAGAAACGCACGGTTAGAAAGCGCGCATTAGATACGGACGATTAATTTTCATTGAGAGTGTGGCGAATTTCGCGGCCCCGGCTAATGACGCTCACAATATACCGAGATCGAGAAAGTCGATCGCGAAATAAATTATTTATTTTCTCACGATATATTCAATGTTTTTAATTTGCAACACACACGTACATGTTTTATGGAATATACAAACAGAGCTAATGGAGTTGCGTAATGGAGAAAATATTTCACGTGATGAGGGATCGAGATACGTCGCTCGGTAGAAGTAATCATTTATTTGCACGATCTGAACTCCGAAGCTCTCGTTTGATCTTCAAATCGTTCGTCGAACATCGACGATCGACCGCGCTGTGGGAACGGAATGGAGAAGAAGCGGAGACAGGGAGGAAGAGAGATTGTGTGTGTGTGTGTGTGCGAACACTCTCTTCGATCCCGGAAAGGGAAGCCATCCTAGAGCTTCTTACTTAAAAGCAGAAATACGAGACCGATCGTTGACGTTGATAAAAAGAGCGGCGGTTTCGGTTACGACATATAATGCGGATGATTATGCGACGACGGAATTACCGAACAAACGAACCGTTACATGCGTTAACAAGCGGCGAACTTGTTTTGGAAATATGGCATATTGAGTTACTCGCGCGCGATTAAAACCCATATCGCTACTCTGCATAACTCTGACCAGTAACTATAGACTCTTCAAAGATATGAACCCTATCGGTTCTGAAAATAAAAAAAAATAAAATAAAATAAAACATAAAATTATCGCAAACACGTTGTCCAAGTGCATTTATTCTCAATCGAAGTATAAATAAGAGAGACGCACTTTCCTCGAATGTTTCCACGAGCGACGTTAATGTTCCGCGGCGGCGCGACTGATATAACATAATGGATGGCGAGGAGATTGCGGAGCGAAGCTCGCGTGGCGCGGCGCGGCGTGACCGCCATTAACGCGATATCTGCGAAATTAATCTGGTGCGCGTTCTAGAATAACTCCCGTGTTTACCGACATTTGCATGCAGAAACGCCGGATGATAAAGCCAGATCGCGGCGGTCTATGCGCGTCGTGAACGCGCAATTGCGCTATTACGCCGGTATTTAAGTGTCGCGTCGCGATTTACAAGAGAACTTTGCGCAAGAACGTTTCTTGCGATGTACACAAGTGCGCGCGTTGAGTAAACGCTTTGATGACTGATGTACTCGCACGCGCGTTTTACAACTTTCTCAATCCACCGAGCAAATTTTTACTGCGATACTTCATTTGCTTTTCTTTCGCGATTTAAATCAAATTTAAATAAAATTCAAATAAAATGGACAGCGAAAGGTAATTGCAAAAACGCATTCGCATTTTGTTTATGTGTATTTCTCATTCTAATTCGTCCCTGGACGTCGTCCAGGTGATATTTTGGCGCAAGACCGAGTGGCCTACTCCTGCAAAGACTATTTTCTATTCATAGTTCGGTCAACAATCTAAGCGCTGCGTCGTCCGAAATATCTCACTTCCTCTACCGTGACGTCTCGCACTTTTTTTAATAATAAAAAAGCACCTTGAAAATTCTTTATCTATTTCAAGACGTGTCATTTCTTTTTTTTTTTTTTTATTCGAATTTGTTTATCACTTTCACGCACACACGTGTCAGAAAAAAAAACTGTGATAAGACACCCCCCCATTCGGGTCGAAGAAGAGCAGCAGGGGTGCCGCTTCCTGCGCACGGTAGTCCGATTAGGACGGTCTTTCTTTAATCCTCTTAAGAATCCCTAATCTACGCTCACGACAATCCTGATTTATAAATCCAGAAGTCGGACGCGTATACTTGCCGTGAAAGCGGGGTGGCATCGAGGTCGCACGAAGTACCAGGTGGGTGTTCCTCCCACACGTGTGCGCGTTATACACGGAGAACTTCTCACATTCTTGTCTTCATTCTTAAAATGAACACTTTTTCCAATTTTAATCGTTGTATAATTATTGAGTAATTAAAAAAAAAATAATAATCTTCTCACCCCAGGGTGTGTGCGCAATTTTATACACGTGAGATAAAACGTCACGTTCACGTCGAGCCGCGAACGATGAATCAAATTCTTCTTGGCGAATATGTCGCGCGATCGCAGCCCGAGGGAAACAAAAACGACGCGCATAATTCGGCGGTCCATTCACCGGCAATTTGGCGCCCTTTCATGGCGAGGCCCGCGTTTGCCCTCGAAACCTCAACTGCGCGCTTTCGGTTCGCACAGTCAGGCCCCCACGCGCCATCGACATTTTCAAAGACGAAACTACAATCCAACATCTGTCCGTGTTTTGCTACGTGAATGGCCGTGCATAATGCTCAAGTGTGTATGTAATGTACGCTTCCTCTTCTCTCCCCCTCCCCTCTTCCCCCTTTTTCGCAGAACGTGCGCGATGTGACATTTCTCTCGACGATGTTTTTAATCGTGTTGCATATATATAATTTTCGATGCAACTAGAATTGAGATTACAGTCCCTTACGGAAATGTTCAGACTCGAGAAATGTCTGAAAAAGATACAAAAATAATATAAAATTGATTACGATGCGCTCATGAGCGTCACGTTCTCGTTGAAACCGAGGGGTTCGAGTACTTCGCCCGCATTGAAAAGGATGCAACCCCTCTAACCCTAACTCTCAAACTACACGTGCAATATATAATGTCTCCCATATATATGTATATATATTGATTGCATTGATATAAAAATACGGGGCACAGAGATACAACCGAGTTTCTATTGCGCTGCACTTGAAGCGATCCCAGACATGTGGCGTGCCGCATGGTGCGTCGTTCACGTTTCTGGAACAAGTGTTCGTTTCTTGATTCGGATGCAAAAAGTTCCACAAGGTGGAAACCTCGAGGGAAAAAAAAACATTCAACAGAACGCGAGTCGCCGAGAGTTCAAATGGCTTTTTGAACTTTATATACGCGCGCTCTCCGAACCGAAAACTTTTAATCGACCGCGATGGTCATCTGCGAAATCCGGCGAGTCCGAATTCGTTAATTGTGCGAAAGAGAGAGAAGACCAGGTGTAGCGAACTGTGTGAACGAACACATTTGCCCCGATGACAATCGCCGATAAGGACGCGCTTTGTCAACGCGTGCGCCACGAAAAGTAAAGAGTTACACTCCGATGAACTCGGCGACACGAAGGGCTTTTCCCCCCTTCCTCGGATATGTAATTCCTCTAGGAATATCCGAGCCAAGTGACCGATCGATTCGCGATACGAAATTTCGGGCACGTAGGAATACCTCGGAACACTCGCGCGCGCCCTGCGGCGGGATGATGTTCGCGCGGGATTACGTTTTTCGGTCGTCGTCCGGATTGAAGATTTACGGCCCGGCTGTGCCGCTATCCAGCGCCAAAAATGGATTTTGATTCGTCGCAGCTGCCGCTCGTCGCGCGTTTTTCGCAATCGCGTAACACGCGCGCGGTGCGAAGTTCCGACTCTTCGCGATGCGATATTTGACTTCTCAGTTGTTCCAACTTTTTATTCAGTTTTCTAGATTTTCTAACGTATATATATATATATCTCACGAGATCACACAGGTTAAAAACCTGTTTTTCGTAATATGTTTGATTTGATCACCTGTGTGAGAGAAAGTCCTGACGATCTCACACGCGTGCGTATTATACTACACGCATAAATTCACCGACTGTGTCCGCCGAGAGTGGAACGTCGCAAATGTGGGCCGGCACGTGCGGTAATTATGTCCGTCTAGGCATTCGTATATGCGCTCTCTCGAGGGAAGGCGGGAGAGGAGAACGATTCGAGGGAGCAATTCGAGGGATCAAATCGCGCCGTGGTGTATATTCGGGAAGGCCTCTCTCTCTCGCATTGTAGGCGGCATTGTCGCGGTTAAAAACACTTCATTTATGGCGAATTAGAGTTTCGATCCCAAGAGAGAAGGGGAAGAGAGAAAGAGAGAGAGAGAGAGAGACGTGAGCACGTCGGATCAGCCTTTATTATTCGCAAACAATGCGCTCCCCCGGTGGACACCTCGTTGGACCCCTCCCCCCGTTTAAACTCTCTCTTTCACGTCACTCGCCCTTCCCTCATTCTCTTCGCTTCAATTCGCTCCGCTGGCTCCGCCTGTTTGCCGGAAAATGGAAGCTCTTTATATTCCCGATCGACTCTACTTCCGGGGTGTGAATTTTTTCTCTTCCATTCCAGCCGTTCATTCGCCGATTGATACATTAATTCGTTAATGCGAGGTCGATTCTTCAATTGAAATGCGCTCCCGTAATTGCGCTCGGAAAATGGGCGTAGTTTATTTTTTTTTGTTTCAGTGTGGGTTTACAAACAGAGAGACGGTAAAACCACTCGGTTAAGTTTTACGACACCTATCAGTGTCCTCATCGAGTTTTCCCGACCGCCTGGCGTTTCCGGCGAAGCCTCGACCCTCTTCGGTTCGATAGCGCGAGCGCGGTCAGGCGAGCTTCTGCTGCACATGTATAAACGAACGTTGCCGCGAACTGAGGGTGGTCGAAGGGTAGCCGGATGGGCCGAAAGGGGGGTCGGCGGGGACCAGGAGGGGCAGGTTTGATCACGCGACGACGACGACGACGACGGCGGCGGCGAAGGTTATTGACATCTTGCCGGGTAGTCTGCATGCGCGTCTCGTTCACCTTTGTTTCTCTTTTTTTTTTTTCTCATAATTTGTCCTGCGCGTGTTACCCATCTCCATTGAAACACACACGCACGTTTGTTGTTGCGACATAAATTATAAAAAATTACCAACGTACAAAACGTTGGTTTCCGCTTCCTAGTTGTCGCAACAACTGGATCGCGCAATGAAATTTCGCGATATACAATGCCCCCTTTCCCCCCTTTTCCGCATTCGCGTAATGAACGAACTTCATTATATCGACACAGAGAGCGCATAAATTGTCGATAAATAAACGAGATTCGAAATTATCAGTGGAATATGAATATTCCACTGAGCGCATAAAGAGATTTACATTTGAAAAATTGTATTTGGGATTTTCCACGTTTTGTTCTCGAAAACTAATCAGTTTAAAAAAAAGTTTTGAATCTTAAAAATCTCTCGCTCTGTTTACTTTTCAAATTGCATTGCGATTAATTCCCCACGCATCTCGTGATTTTGCGTCTGCGGTTTCCCCGCTTTGTCGCAGTAAACACCGTTTAGTTCCACTTTGCATAACAGCTTTGCGACCGTCGTCGTTGTCGACGACGAAATCCGAGCGCCGCTATAAGCAAAGCGCTCGACAACGGCGGCGTGCGTTGACTTTGCTCAACGCTTACCTGGCAGCAGGTGCATTTAGTCCGTTGCTTGTGGGAAACACCTGATAACTCGTGCACACACATATATATATATACGCATCTGCGCGTGTGCAGTTCCTGTACAGCGCGCTGACACAATCACCTGCGGCCTCGCCATTCAAATGTAATGTTTTTTCTTACATCGATATCGCGCGTATCATATGATTCTTAAAAATGTCTGTGAATCTTGGACACATCCAGTATTACATTTTGGTTAATACTGGATGTTAATTCGAAGTTTAACACTTTGCTGGAATCGGTAATTAGAAACAAAAAGAAGATCGATATATCGATATGCGATATATATCGATTTGCGATATATATCGAATTGCGATATGTATCGAAATGCGATATATGTATCGATATGCGATATTATGATGTTTGCATAGACAAATCTTATTCCTGCTCAAAACGCTATTTAATATAGTGTATATTGAATTAGTATATATTGAATATATTGAATTAGAATAAATATTCGACTTCTTTATCAAGTAATTGTTCCGGTCATCTGTTTATTGAACAACTAAGATTAACGTAATAACAAAAAAGACCGTGAGTGACGCAGGAAATCTGAAGAGACCTGCAATCGGATGCACCTGGCGCTGCGGGCTTTTTAGAGAGAGGATACGGAATATAAAAGATACCGCAAACGCCACAGAATAACGCCCACTGACGCGGACATTAAAACTCGTGAGACTTAATTTCCCTGTTGTACGTTATTCTCTCGCTACGCAACGGACTGTGTTTTTCTTTGCTTTTTTTTTTTACGCGAGCCCAGTGATTCTCACTTCGTTGCGGGATACTAATCGAATCACGAAGAGAAAAACAATTTAAGATAACGAAGTAAATGTTTAAATAGAAAAGCACGCGGAACAAAATGTTGTTGCACAATTGCCCGTTTCGCTGGTATTTTAATTGGACTTCAACAATTTCGCTTGCATCTGCGTTTCTTTCGACTCGCAGAAAAACCCGCAAGAAATTAAATCCACGAAGTTTATTGCGGAAATAAATATTCAGATGGAAGTAAAAACCTTCCACATATTCCAACGCAACGCAGGCAAAACTCTTCCGCGCGCCGCCGCCGTCGCCGGTTGCGTGCCGCACCTGGAGAAAAGAACGCGCTGAATTAAGATTACTCATCTTCATCGATTGCTCCACCCTATATCGCGTTCTCAGCCGCACGGATCCGATCCATTGTTGCCCTCAAGAGAGGCAACAACTCATTTATCATAGCGTTCGTTTAAATTGCATCGAGCAAGTCTCTTTTCGAGAAAACTTTTCCGTCTTATCTTCGTCGACAAAAGAGTCCATTCAGACGATTTTTTTTTTTTTCGCTTCGATGAAAAACTTCCCGTCGCTATTCTCACCGTTCTTAATTGACCGTCGCGATTGACCGGTGAGAAAAAAAGACTGCTGATATAAAATCCGATGTGAGAACGTATCAAGCTGTAAATGCGTATATGCGCGGCGAGAGAACTGCGACTGCGGTCACGCTTCAACGACGTGGAAACGGAAAGTATCAAGAAATAGAGAAAGAGAAACATTCAGACGTGCAGAATAGTAGACGAGTCTCCATTCACCGTTTCGTGTGGAGATACGTACGTACGCTCGCGCGGAAAGACGTGCGCGTAACGAGATGATCGCGGAAGGATCAACGACAATTACGTAATTGCCTATCAATTAAAGTCGGCGTTTCCGCGTGGATGAGCGTGAGATGGCACGAATAGACGAGTTGTGCTCGCAACCGTACGTAATATATATATATGTTCACGCAACAAAACTACGAGTAAAATATATATCAAAATATATTTTGATATAACAATTGTTTGTAATTTTTTTGAAATAACATATAAAGAATTAAATCCAACTTTTTCTAAAAACTTATCTCTAAGTTTTTTTTTTCATTTTATATCGAGATAATTAAGTAGAATAATTAAAATAAATCTAAGGAAAAAAAATTATGAGACACAAATGATGGTGTAAAAATAAACATTTTCTTGATTTATATTTTTATTTGGTTTGATTTTTTACCAACCAAACTATTTTTCTGTATAAAATATTTCTTTTTACACACCATCATCTGTCTCATATTGGCCCTTTTCTTTCTCTTTCGATTTATTTTAAATTTTGAAGCCTTTTATATATTTAGAATAATTAAGTAAAAACAGAGATTG
>QVOA01011090.1:0-16747 GCA_014825685.1 Pseudomyrmex cubaensis | reverse complement strand
ATATATATATATATATATATATATATATCTTTGTATATATATATATAATTGTTCCTTTCAGCTACCCTTTTCATCCCCACACAGTATATATATATATATATATATTTATATGAAATATAGCTGAAAGGAACAATTCGTACATTGCATGCGTGTCCGTTTATAAATTTTGATATGTATATTGAATATTTCTATGCGTTATTTGAAGTTTTACATCTTTTTACTGTTTAGGCTTGTGTTTAACTTTCTTAGATTTCTTTAACATTCTTTAAAGTTTTTGTGAATTTTGTGATTTCTTCGAAGAATTCTTTTATGAATTTTTTCGCGAAATGTTATAAAATCTATTTTATAAAATTCCCTTCGAACGTATTCTCTCGCCAATGTCTATGAACAGTATTATTGGTGCGCACGCTGTGTGCACGCCGATGCACGTATATACAGCATAAAATAGAACTATACTTTGTAATGGCACGGAATAGAGCTATATATATATATATATATAGCATACATACATAGCGTACATACCGACAAACCGCTAGTTTGACATGGCTACATAGTTGCCAAAGTGGACAAAGCGCTAGCGAACAGAGCGGGAAAAACGACTACTAAAAATGACTACTCTCTAGCTAGCTCTTTTCTGAATAGACGCTCTTTCGATTATACAAGTTTATACCACGTGGTTGATCGATCAAATTCTACTGGATAATTATTACCAATTAAGACAATCTGAGGCGAGGTTGACGTATACATAATTTTGTGATAAACGATAAGGTAAACTTTTTTAATTCAATAGATAGCTCAATAATCAAATACGTAAAATAATATGTCACATTTAAACTAACACGTATATACACGTATATACAACGTGATATATATATACATATATAAGCGATAAATTAAAGGATCGTTAAAAAATATCGGAAAATACTTCAGTTTTTACAAAAATTTTAGTTTTCTTATTGCGATTATTCATTTCTTTAAGGTTATATAACTTTAAGTTTTCTTTACTTTTATTTTCTTTGCGAGAGGAAATTTAATAGTCATCACGTATAGAATCGGTTCATAAACTTCTCACAAAATTTGAACTTGAATATATTAAGATTTTGTAAGCGTGAAATTTCTAAATATTTGACTGTATGTGCCACAAAGCTAAGATAATAACAAGTGACGCTTCCCCACGTGCTAGGTTACACGAAAATATGCCGTTGAAAAAGATACATTTTCAATGATACTGTCGCGCGATAAATATCTTAAAAAAATACACATTAACTTTTTCAGAAAATCCGATTTACATATATCTAACATTTGAATAATTAATACTTCCGAGTAGCCATGCTCTGTGAAGAGGAGTGAAAACGGTTTAAATGAATTATAACCACCAAGTGGGTGTGGGGATGAAAAGGGTGCGGCTTTCATAATATAAGCGCAACAACGAGGTAGTACACTTGTATACGACATGTACATATGTACGAAGTAAGATTAACGATGTCGGAACTTCACACTATTACTTCGGGGAGATCCGACGGAGCGCTTCTCATCCCCTCGTTTGAAGCTGTATCGAGGCGTATCGACTTTTCTCCTTTAAGCTATAATACTCTTAACATTGCAAAATGCTCTTCACATTGCAAAGAAACGAGAAACAAGATTGAGTACCACGAAACGTGAAATAAAGATGAATTTGCATGTGAAATTTATATGGCACATATACATATCTTCACACATGTCGCGAAAAATGTTTCTCGATTGAATGTTCCAACACTTCTGACGCACATTTCTAGAAGAAAAAACTACGCATATGAGAAAATAAAAACAAAAATATGTTTTTTTTTTTTTTTTTAGAGAGATAGATACAATCTTTCCGTAACTCACAATCTGTTTCTCAGTATTTTCATTTTTTTCTCTTTAATCCCTGTTATTGTTAGCGCACAATACACATTTTGCTTCTTTTACACATTCTTTTTTATCTCGACGGTTGCACGTGTGTAAAGCTTAACCTTAAATCTGAAAAAATCTCGTTCTTTCTGTGTATCTACATGTATTTATAACATTTCAAATTTTTTCCACAAAGTTTCCTTTCTTTTTCTTCACTGGCAAGTGTATTTATTGAATGAACAAAAGAGGAGGAGGTAAAAGAAATTGGCAAATTGTCGGCGATGATGCCTGAGATGGTGTTTCATCTCTCAGTTCAGTATCAATTAAGGCCCGTCTACAATACATGGAGTAAGCCTGGCGTAAAGATTAAGAATAGGAGTAACAAGACTAAGATGCGTACGCTAACTTTGTCTACAATACGGTAAAGTAAGCGTAGATTCGCAGTATAAAGGTTGGATCGCAGAATAGTGACGCATAATTTTCTGCGCTTTAATTGGCGAGCGTAAGCCTAACAGCTAGAGTAGGAATAAGAAATAAAAATAATTTATTTCGCTTACGCTCTTACTCCAGTTCTCTTAAACCAGAAGTAACCCTCTTACACCTACTCTTACTTCTTACGTCAGGCTTACTCCATGTATTGTAGACGGGCCTTTAGCGTAACGAGCAAGACTGAAATTTATTTAATCTCCTCGCAATAATAAGGATTTTTTGAAAACAAATCGTTCGTGCTTTGTGTTGTACAAATCGTCAGGTACGCATATTCTGAGTAAAAAATTCTTCGAAAAATCTACGAGACGTTTTTTATCCCTTTATATACCGCATATATAGTATCAGGATATAACGCGCTCTACAAGTGTGTATCTAACTTTTACTGTATCTAACTAATTAATCGCAGTTTTATCATTATCTGTCAATTCATTGCTATATATCTTTATAAGTACACATGTAAGATATATTCTCAGAACGCGTATCGTTTTCTAAAGTCTACAAAGCGACGGAGATACACATGTCGATGATCTGCATGCATCGAACATGCAGTGTGTTTTCAGTGGCAGACCCTCGTATAATCATTAATAATGCTGAACTGAGCTTCGTTTCTGTCTCGCGTTAATTCGACGTATCGAATCAAACGAATCACACATACGCTCGTTAATCTTTCTTTTCGCAAAGTCCATTTACGATTTATTTAAAGAAGGCACTTCTTTTATTTTATTTTATTTTATTTGAAGCAAACGCTTGAATTATCGATTTTGTTGTGACTGTCGATTTTCCTAGAATCTGACTATTGTAAGAAATCTATTGTAAAAAATATAGGAAGTACAAGAAAACGCTCACTTTTTTCGATTCTTTGTTTTCGGAATATACAATGATATTCAACGATCCCCCCTGCTGCGTTACATTCTCCGATATGTCAAATTGTACTTTGCGAAGTTTAGGTTGATTCTGAACTAGACATATTTCTCAAAAAGAATCAAACAAAAATAAAATAGAAAAGAATAAAATAACGTTCTGCATAAAATAATAAAAATAAAAATAACATCCTGCACATGACAGATCCCATAAATATAATGTGGCCTTGGTAGAAATCGATATTCACAGTCGGATAGAAACCTACGGTTTATATGTAAGATAAATATTTCTTCTATTATTCGAATGCGAAGAAACTTTCTTTTTGTTCAAAAAAATCTTGAAACTGAGATTTCTATTATCACAAATACATTGTCCAAATGAAGATCAATACAACTAAATCTAATCTGCAATATTTTTCTATTTCTTATCTTATCTTTTTACTCAAACTTTTCTTTTTGAAAAACGTTTATTTCAGGTAATTTTCAAGTCCATATTTGAATGTATTATATATAATGTGTCTGTAATCTTGATGCTCATATCTTCATATCTAAAATACTTCAGAAGATATTTTTGTGATATTATTGCTCTTATTGCAAGATCAACTTTGAGGAATTTTGAAGAGATCGGACTATAAATTTCTGTAATAAAGCAAAGGGATCATTAATCTTCGACGGTAATTTCGTTTGCAATGGCGACATTTACCTCCTTCTCTCTTATTTCTCTTACCTTCTTCGCTCTCTTATTTCTCGCTCACTCTCACATTCCTCCCTTCTTCTCTTAGTCTTTTCCCACTTACCCTCTTTTACATTCGTTCTCGCAGTTTCTAGGATAATTAATGATCTCGAAAGCGATCTCCTCGCGTAGCAATCTTTCCCCGTCTCGTTATTTTCTCAACCATCTTCTCGCTTCTGTTAATTTCTTTTTTTTACAAGTCAAATAATCATTTTCCGGCTATAAATGCGCAAACTCTCTTTATCGCATTACAGCTAGAAAACATCCACCCTCAAAAGATGTGTGCAGAGCAAAATTAGCATTAAATAGATCGATTTTTTTTTTAAGATTAGAGTTTTTGTAGAGTTTTTGTAAGAAAAAAAGATTATTCAATCATCGAAGTAATCTATACTTGTTACAGATCACTTTGTTTTATTTGTCGAAAGTTATTATCAATTTTAGTACTGACTTCAGCCAGATACCTCTGGCTTGCAGTTTGCACGATAAGATTATCAAGAATAGAAGATATCTTCTCTTGCATGTTTTTTATTTTGATTATCCAGGGTGATCAGAAAATCCATTTCATGCTATAAAGATAGTCCTAGTTGTTTATCAAATCAGTGTAGCAGAATGTTAAAATTCTAATGAAGAAATACTAAAGTATAACATAAAATATATAATAGACTTAAATATGCACGATTATTCATACCGCTTTCTTTTGAATAATTTAATTCTCAGTAAAAGAATAAATGTAGATATCCTTTGAGAGATTTGTATGCAGTTGCACCAGCTGTCTTCATGGAATCTTAACAATCTCTAATTATTCGGAAACAGGAATATTATGGTAGTGACCACAGAGCTGTTGCTTTGTTTCCTTTCTCTCTCTCTCTCTCTTTTTCTCCTAATAAAAACGAATATTTTCATGACAATTGAGTCAGCCGGAGAGGGGCTAGACATGATTTAGCATTATCTCTCTTAGGAGTTGATTCTTACCCGAGACGAAGATGACTTCGTTCTCTTCTCTTTTCACCTAACCTTTTCATAGCGTCTCGCATCTCTCCGTACATAGGTCTGTTGAATAAAATACGGAAGCTACGAAAGCTGGAATTTCCGGTTGATTCGACAGACTAACGATGGGGTGGTTTAACACCCCGTGGTGACGACAGACTCGCGCGTGATTCTCCATTGTTAGGCGTTTGCGCAATCTGTCTCGTGTAATTTGCACAATAATGGATACGCATTGGCAAGGAACAAATTGCCGTTTTGACACGGGGGATTGCGTTTTGACACGTTGTTTCGCTCCCAATGCGAACGGTTTTCAGCACGTTGTTTTTAGCATTTATTTATAAATGCTGCGTGTATAATAACGGTTGATCCAATAATTGCCATTCCGTGCGAATTTTCATATCGCAAGAAAAAGTTGGCGAGCGTATATAAGTGCGTAAAAACGGAGGGTAAAATCACATTGTCGATAATAGGCTTTAGAAACGATCGAACTTTATAGCGATCTCCATAGCTCCGGTCTACACTATAGATTGCAACTGATAACCGCGACGGTTCTGTTGTTTATTGGTTATTTTATGTTGCTTCGGAGGCGAGCCGCGCTGCGGTACTATAAAATATTTCCTTACAATTAGAAATTACCGCCCTAGATTCTCGCGCCAAGCGATTCCACGAACCATTGAGAAAACCACTTGAGGCTTGGATCGGTTCTTACATCAATATTTAATCGCGGCAGAACAAGATGGCGATGGTATGCGCTATCCAGACGAGCTATAAAAGCTTAAGAGGCCGCAATATACACACATTCAAGGTACACGTATTCTCAACTATACACGCGGCACACCGAAAAGAGAGAGAACGATAGAGAAAAGAGGGAGAGAAAGAGAAACGAAGAAACAGAAGAGATCTTTCTGCGACGAGAAAGAAGGTGATGAAACAATCTCGTCGAGGAGAGAAGATAGAACAAATAGCGTCCTCGTACGCTCGCGGTTTTAGTCTGAGAATTGTCAATCAAAGGTGTTAAAAAATAAAAGAACATTTTGAGGCGCGGCTTTTCAAACATCCTTTCTTCATATATTGGCCGCGAACTCTCGTTTCGTGTAATTACGTGAGACCTATATATTACACGTTTTGCAGGACATTAATATATAAAAGTACAAATATTGATGCAACATAAATTCTCATTTGATGAACGATTAATTCTCAATTATCCGCGTCAATAGGTCTGTTTTTTTTCCCTGAACTGGCTGCACTAGTTCAGAGTCGAACGCGGCAACGCGTTATGAGCAACGCGATAACCACTCAGTATTTTGCTCTTATGGAAAAGCAATATATTTTCCATAAGAGCAAAATGTTGAGTGGTTATCGCGTTGCGCGTAATGCGTTGCCGCGTTCTGTCTGTTTGTGCCCTAACAAAAGATAACCTCCAAACTAGTGCAGCCAGTTCAGGGAAAAAAAAACAGACCTAATATGTCAAACAAAAACTATCTGAGAATTTATATAGAGTGTTTGTTTGAAACATTTTGACAAGAAATGTGAAAGTAGGTTAGGTTAGGTTAGGAAAGTAGATTGAAAGTAGACTTGATTAATCTAAATCGAAAAATCACGCAATGATGCAATGATTTCTCAAAAATCTGTTACCCGTAAGGCTGCATGCACAACGTGCAAATTATCACCTTTATACTTTCTTATCTATGCAGGATAAAACCCAAGCTTAAAATCCTAAAATCGGGAAAAAACATGTCCCCTTGATTTAGTTAATTTAAAGAACCGTTATACTTGAGTCTTTTCGTGGGAGGATTTCTAGCATCACACAGAAAATACATAGAACTGTGTGTGAAAACCGCTTGTAAATAATTTTCGAACGCCGCATGCTAACAACAAACCCTTCAAACCTTCAATCACGTGTAATTTCGTGCTGTAATTGCATTTCGAACGGAAAAGAAGGATACGGACGTGTCTTAGGCGTTATTTCTAAGATTCATTGTGATTGTCCGACGCCGCTGTCGAACGGAAATGACGTGCAAACAAATGTAAACATAGAAAATTGTTTACCAATGATTAACCACACAGAATAACAGCTATACTGTTTTCAACCTTCTCGCAGACAATTTTAATGCATGAAAAACGGTATTCTTTACGATGTTTCGCGAATTCATTGCAATATTACTTGAAATTTTTTTAATTTTCAAGCTTATTTTCTGTTCGTATATAGATTTTCTGATCAGTGACTTGATTATCTGTTGCTTATAATTAAAAATTCAAGCCAAAACGTTTAAAATGTGAAATATATACACATTTAAAGCGTAAAATCTCAATAATTCTTACATTTACAAGATTTCTGAAATCGTTTTATTTTATTAACACGTTTTTTTTATATCTCGCAGACTCACAACTATTATTTTCATAAAATGTCGAAGAATTTGCACATATCTATTTCACGTAAAGCTGTCATACCAACGCGATTAACAGAACATGTTAATAGAATACAGACTTCTAAAAAAGTTTTATTCAAAGGACATGATATATTTTGTACAAAATTGAAGTGACTAAAAAAGGCACTGATAAAAATAAATAAAAAATATTTCAAAACAATATGAATATATGTTACAATAAAGCCTTGCATTTTCAGTGCATTTCCGCGTTCTATCACGTGTATGGATACTGAATGCCGTAAACATAAGCTAGTTAGAAGGCTCTAGGCCTTCATGTTTCAACATCCTATTCGCTTTTTCTCAATGAAACCAATAAAACTTCAAAACTTTTTCAATGAACTTTTTCAATAAAAAAAAGTCGCATTCAGTGCGCACTATTGCAGATTATCAAATTCGTTATTAAAGCACATTGGAGCGAGTAGGAGCATGTTGGAACGTGCGACACGAACAAACCTTCTGTGTTACAACATACATTAGAAAGTTTATGCTTAAATAATCAGTCGTTTCAGATATTAGAGAAAATGAAAAAAAAGAATTCTATCAGTTGAATATTCGATTAGATAAAGAAAAATGCATTATAGTCGATCTCGATGTTATACAGCTAACGAAAACAGTTATCCAAGTGTTATTTGCATGCAACGTGAAACGTCCATCGTTACATTCCGATCGACAACTAACACGTATGAGTAAGAACGAGAAGGAAACAACTCTAGCTGCACGGCAAGTGGATTGGGCGTGAGAAGGTTAGGCCCCGCCTCCTTCCGGGAGGTATATAGTATATTTCGGGCAACTTCGGACGTTTTCGTCGCCGTAGTAGTGGAGACGATCGTAGCGTGGAGCGTGGAGCGTTCTTGACACAGCGCTTTCAGAGTAGAACCGAACGTGAAGCCGTGCGGTTACATCACGTCTGTCTCGTTTTTCCCGCGAGTTCGATCTCGACGAATGATTCGATGACACCGAAAACCAATATTGTGTCGTTATTATCATGCCGGACCTGTGATTCGGATATTCAACACGAATGGAAGGTTCGCGCGGACTAGTAATCGGTAAACCGAAATATCGGTCGGTCGAATTGTTAGTAGCGCACCGTGTGCCATCACTAGTTGCTACCTTTTTTTTATCCCCTCCTCTACCTCTCTCATCGATGATTCGTACGGCCAATTTCCAGCCAATCGCGTTTCGATTCTCCCGATTTCTCTCGTTTTCCTTACCCTCTGTATTTCCTATTTTCTTATTTCATCTCCCGCTATTTCATAGAAGTTGAACAGTTTTCGTGATTGCTCGGATTAGACATTTTAAGAAGAGACACCGTCCGAAAAGGAAGTTTTGAACGCAAACTATCGGATTTTTATATCAATCGAAAAGTGATTGTTCGCAGTGATAACATCGATGCAATCTTCCGGCCGCGAAGTGTTTTCTGCAAACTTTACCGACGGTACTGTCGCGAAGACGACTGGACGACCCTTGTTTTCAGTACACTAGACTAGTGGTCATTTCTGCAGCTCGTAACTAACCATTGTAAACGAGACTACCTGGTGGATTAGATGTGATAGATATTGTGTCTTGCCGCGCGCACACACACATACAGAGATCGACGTAACTCTTAGCCGACTTCAACGCTTAAACTCTCTCTCTCTCTCTCTTCGTTAGGAAGCGTTGCGCGCTCTTCCGCATTTTTCATAAACTTCGTTTGTGTGTTTCGCAAAAACAGCCAAGATTAGGGTCAAGCGTGATCCAAAACCATCCTACGTGATGGATTCGAGCGACGATACCGAGTTGGAAAGTACCGGCGGTGGAGTGCCGAACGGATCTGCCTCTAATAACAACGGGGCACCAAGTGTATCTTCCACCAGCACAGCCAACGCAACTAATGGACACGATTCTAACGGACATGGACATCCTCCTCCTTCACCAGAAGATCTTGTGAGTTCAAAAAATAACATTTTACTTCTCTTTTTTTTCTCTTTCTCATATCTTTCAATCGTGCGTTTCTTTTAAAAGTGAAATAAAAGCTGGAGCAGCTTGAGTCTTTCTTCGCCGCGAGATTATGATACATCATTGATCTCTCTAGTAAAATGTGATTGGCTTTGGCCAGTAATTTTTTACGTTACTGTCTATCTTAATATTATAGACATAAAAAACGGAAACTTCTAAATGACACTTTTTTCGCGTCTCACTCGAGTCGGTTTTTTTACGTTGTTTTTTTTTATTAGAGTGAGCGTTCTGTGCAATTAGCAAAGTTCGCTAGCAACGCTTCTTCAGCGAGTCATTACTCTCCATTCGCCTTTTGAGTGGTTTTATGTGAAAACACTTGAAAAAAAAAACGCACGATTTTGCGTGATATGTTTCTAGGAAATCGATGGAATGTTTTGTGTAACAACTTCTTTCTCTCCGTTTTTTTTCTGATTTAGTTTTTCTACCTGCATCCATCCGTTTGTCTATCTATCTATACACGATGACCATGAAGTTTTACTATTTTTCAAGATCCATCAGAAAAAATTCCTATTTAGAGAGATATATAGAATTCCAACCAAATGCATGATAAAAAAAAATCCTCTTTCTATGCATACTCTAAAAATATGTAAAACAGAAGTTTATCTCACGTAATTTAAAACCTTGAGTTCACGATTCGAGATAAGTGCAAGTTTTAGAATTTGTTTTTTCACGCAAAATGATCGCATGTTCATTTAAGCACAAACAAAAAACCGTAGGCTGCGAATTGAAACAGTCGAGAAAATGGTCATCCACGTGGTGAAATGAAATGGTCGAAAATATCAGACAGTTTACCTCAGTTTCGATTATCTATACTCAATAGTGTGATGATTAGCTATTTTAATCAACTTTTTCTTGTTTTCAACATTTGCCAGAAATTTTTGTGTTTATATATATGTATATATACATGTGTGTGTTTGTGTGTGTGTACACATACACACATTTATACTTGTGTATATATATACACACATATATATACATGTGTATAAAATACAATATTTATCATATTGTATACATACATGAGTTTCGAAATAAACTGTGAAAACAAGTTCGTTTCTTTCAACAAAGTGAGAATTCAGCAAAATCCGCGTCGCGATGCGTCGACATAAACAAGGAATAATGATTCAATCGAATGTCAGTAAGACTGTACATAGTTTTTAAACAATGTCATTCCAACAACGCGCGCTCACTCGTGGAACGTTTTTTTGTCTTCTACATCAGATCTATTTTTTATAATTTCGATTTTTTGCATCCTTGTGCCAGCGTTTGTTTGCACGTACGATACGTATGTGTTATAAAAGCAGCCGGCGTGAAATATCAAGTATATATCAAGTATATATTTAAGTGTATATACTTGATATAAGTACATATAAGTATAAGTATATATATATAGCAAGTATATACGTAAGTGTAGCTATTTTTTTGTACATATATTGCACGCGTGTTTTAAATTATATATATCTTATGTTAAAAACTCCTCTCATCCTTACGCTTCATATACCTATAAACGATCAATTTCAATTGTTAAATTATGATATTGTAACACAAATAAAAAAAAAAAAAATAATAAGAAATACAATATTGAGAAATGTTAGATCACCAAAAACTCTGGCTTTATTGTACGAAAAAGTGCACTTCCAAAATCGTCTCTCTTCTATTACCTATTTCCGTGGTGACCTTCTGTAACCGAGACGAATACTCACCGCGAGAGACGAATACTCGTCCGCGTGGAGATGAATGAATTTCTAGAATAAACAACGTCGTTCTCCGACTTTGTTTTCACTTTATTACACACTTTTACACTTGGCTATTTTTGACGAAACGCTTATATCAAGTAGAGGAGTATGAACATAGAAAACACTTGAACATTGCACTATACAACTATTATAGCATAGAAACTGACCGGAAATTGAAGAATACTTCAAATGCTGTCGTTTTTAACGTTCTGAAAGAAATGTTTGAATTATTGTTACCAAAACGTGTTTTTTTCCGTTTCGCGTTCCGCTCGGCTCGGTGCGCGAAAGAAATTACGCGATTTATTAATTTGCAAAGCATTTGTTTCACGTTTGATCAATTTTTCAAGTATCGTCTTATTTTTGCTCTGTCCTTGAAAAATTAAAAAAAAAAAATACTTTGTTGATAATATTTTGCTTTAATTGTAATTTGCTTTAATTCTCATTATTGGCTTTTTTAATCAAGATGTGTCTCACTATCCCGTATTCATTACCATCATTAAGTAGCGGCATTCCGCACAGGCTTCCGAACGGCTTTGATCTTGTCTCCTATTGCGCGGATCCTAGCGGTGCGAAGCGCACTGCAGTTGTCTTGTTATTTTGCGCATAGCAAGCGCGCAGTCAGCCAACTGTTGTGTCTTGAGTACATACGTGTGTGCAAACTAGCACTCCATGGTATTTTGTGGCTGTGTTACATCAAAATAAAAATTGAGAAAATGAATGTTGAGAAATAAGATTTTCATAAGTATTCAACAATATTTCAATTAAATTTATCTTATTGATTTAATTTATCTTGATAGAAGAGAGTATGTTGCAATGTGTGTGTACGAGGAGCTGATAAATCACTCAATAGCAGTGTGTTTTGTGACAGCACCTCGCATTAACCATGTGTTGCAGCAAATACTTTTATCGAGAACAAAGTAAACTTATTTAAAAAAAATTAATAAAAATACATATATTTTGTTAAGTACTTATTTGTTTCTCATCAAGTTTGAGTCTGCACGAACAATTCAAAAAAATTTTGAAAAAAGAACCAAGGAATAAAAGGCATCCAAGAAAAATTTAGCATTTTAAGAGGAATTCGCGATTTAAGTGTTTCGTGCATGGAGCGAATAATCACTCGTAATCTGTATTAATAGCAGCAATTTGTTTGAAAACTTAAGAACACGAATCTGTTTACTATGATTTTCCCATCGTGACTTCCTCGTATTAACGAGCGTTCAAAAGTTAATCGAGTTCTGCATTTTATGTTCTGCATTTCGTGTTCTTCCTTTAGGTTTTTAATAGTTAGTAACATGGTTTCAAGAGTAAGATAGATTCTCTGTGCGGGGCGTGATATTGATTAATTGAACTTTTTGGTTCAATTTTGTCGATATTCCAATATATATATATATAAACTTTTTGAACGAAAAGTCGAGCTAGAACTCGGTCTGGATTATTATCGCTTGTGCCTTCTCTCTCTCTCTCTCTTCTCTTTTTACAAGTCAATTAAAAAATAGCTCTCTATTTATTAAAAACCGAGAATCTAATTCACATAAACGAAGCACGAAAGTGATCTCTAAATATATGTAATTATCTAAAAGCAATTACGCCACGTTTATGTCAAGAAGATGATGGAGAATTCTTTTATTTTTTATAAATTCAACACACACACGCGCGCGCGTTTTTGTTCATTATCATTAGCGAGAAAGTAATGTCTATATTTAACAACTTTTCGACAATTATTCATCAAATGACTGTATTTAACGCTTTTGCGTTTTTAAACTTTTACCTTTTATCGCATCAGAGACTTTGACTATACGTTCAATATTTCTAAATATTTAATGTACGATCGTCACTTAAGTCGTGAATTATTACATATATCTGCGCGTTCGCGCGTGTAAGTCGTGAGTGAAATTTATAAAGCTTTAATTCACGCATGCGGGACTATAATAATCGTGAAATGAGCAATATATATATGTACAGTCAGTCACTTATTTCGCACGTTTTGACTTATGCAAGTTTATTATTTCGTCTTTGGATATGCGCTTAATGTCGTACGTAAAAAATGCGTGCTTTAACCGATCATATAGTCTAACGAAGCAGCAGAAAAATAGAAAAATAACACGACAAATTTTGTCATTGACTTCATAGAAGAACCGGAACATTTTTACCCTCTCTCTCGAGGGTATAGGCTGGCTATTGTTCGCAGTATGCATTTGTGCGGCGTATTCGTGTGTGTGTGTGTCTGTGTGTGTATTGGCGAAAGAAGAGAGAATAGGTGATGCTTTCTAGCCTCGAAGCTTTCTAGCCTCGAAGCTTTCTAGCCAGGCGACACTAGTGTGAGTGAGACACACTGATATGTTCTTTCTCACACTAATGGACACTGTGTTGTCCATATAAAGTTTGTTCGTTCGCGTCGCATGCCCTAACATGCTCCCACTCGCTCCAAAGCGATTTTTCAATGAAACTTTAATGGAACTTCAAAACTTTTTCAATGAACTTTTTTAATGAAAAAAGCCGCACTCAGTGCGCACTAGTACAAGCTAATAAATTCTGTGTTAAAGCGCGTTAAAGCAAGTAGGAGCATGTTGGGGCATGCGACGTGAACAAACTTATAGTGTATACGTAGCTGAAAATAACTCAATATTGTCACAAGTCTGCCCAATACTTTTTTTTTTGTCTGTCTATCACGCTTAAACTGACCGATGAAATTACCGAATCAATAGGTTGAAAACGATCTCGACATTAGATTAACAACATGCAACTTGAAGAATGCGAAGAAGAAATTTAATGAAAAAAAAAAAAAAACAACTAGAAAATACGCAAAAGTGTAAGTTAACAAAAGAAAAACTAAAAGAAAAATTAGGGGAAAATCATTGTATATTCCCGTCTTTGCATATTCCTGTCCATGCAGTAGCATTTCTCGAATCTTCTAGAATCTTCTAGAATCTTCTAGAATTCAAGAAAAGATTTCCAAATTTAACTCACTAGCTCCGCGTACAATACTGCGATTACAATACCGATTCGTTTACCTGCAGACGCTGTGATGACGTCACGTTTTATCACGGGTTCGTGCAGCCGATTATGCATATGTACATCACACTGATGGGAAAGTTAGAAAATTCAAAAAATGCGAGGATGGACACGCATTTTATGTGGATATTTCGAGAAATCGGCCATAAATCAGCTATTAGGACCAAGATTCCTAACATCACTTTCGCACTTCTCGACTTGAACAAAATTCGATCATCATTTTCCTCAACTTCTTCCTGAATGTCGAGTCAGTGTAGCCGACTACTCTGTCAGAAAGAACTTGACCCGACCGTAAGAGAGAAATCGAAAATGAAGATTGAATTTCGCTTGACTTTTGTATATAGACTTAGAAAATAAGTTCTATACAACATATCTCAAAATGATTATGAAAACAGAATATTATTACTTATAATTTCATATTATTTCTCTCATTAATATAATTCAATACTATAGAGCCATGTATGATTTGTTACTATTTATTAAACATGTATTATGTTATAAAAATCATCATTCGCAACTGTTCACGAGACGAGCTCTGAACTCTCCGGATATCTCTCTCATCGTGCTCGTGAGCATGCGCACTTTCCCGAGATGCGCGCCTAGTTCCAAGGCGCTTCCACGCGAAGAATGCGCGTGGATTGTTCTGCACAGTCGCGACGCGGTGAGGCCAGATCGAAAGGAAGTGGGGAATCATAGTTGGGGGGCACGCGGCGGCTGTAAAACGGGAGGGAATCGAATGCTTGGTGGTTGCTTGGGTCTCTGTGACGCGTCGCAGCGAAGAGAGGGTATCGAAGAGGGGCGTCTCTGAATGAAGGAGCAAGAAAAAATAGAGGAGAACTGAATCGGGATTGGTCCACGTTTCTCGCGGTCACGCCTGCTTTTATCCGCGCATGCCACAACGCATCTCGTGTCTCGAGGTCTGTGTATGCCGAGCCAAGCGTGAATGTCGTGAATCGATGATACACTCTTCTTCTCCCTTCTCTCACCTTCAATCGTTCGCTTTTGCATAAAGAGCATTTTGGTTCTCATTTGCGTAATCATTTTACCGCAATTTATACACACATCACAAATTGGAATGACATGTGATCTCGCGTAAACTTCCTCTCGCGTCGTTAAATATATTGAAATATGGAGATTATTTGAGAAAAGATAAAGAAAAGCTAAAGTGCATAATATATGCAGAATACGAGGTTTTTCAAATTATGAATTTGTCTCGGTTTTTTCATTTTATTGTTTTCTTGTAGTACAAGATATTTGTGTCCTTCGGCACTGTGCATTACAATTGCAAACGATGCTCGATAGAGAGAAAGAGAGAGAGAAAGGCATTGTGGAAATATCGATTGCAAAGTCTAGAAAATACCATTAAAGTTCATCTTGCGTTATGTTACCTGAAAGTAAATAGATAACTTGGCTTGATATTATCGATATGTCGGTAGTGAACTGATATGATCTACTTGATTGTTTGGCGCACCGTTCCATATCTTATGGAACAAAAAAATTTATTATCACTTAATGACATTGATTTTATTGACAGAAGCGCGGTCTCGAAACTGTTTTCTCTCTTTCACGTCGAGAAAATTGACGAACGCGACTAGAACTCTTTTAACTCGTTTTAATGATAAACTCTTAAATAAAAACAGAAAAAATTTGTGTCTAGTTCGAGTTATTTACAATAATTACTAAACGTAATTTATCTTCTTTATAACTCTACAAAAATTATTACACAAATAACTATTATATTGAATAATACAATATATTTGTTAAATTTAATCTCTACTGTAATTATAAAACGTTTCTTCGAGTGATTCTCCAAGTTATTCGTTTAACAGCATTGTAAAAGTCATTGATAAAAGAATTATTTATCAGAATATAAATGAGATGTTTTATTGTGCATTACTCAATGACACAAAGCTATATTTGAATCTCGATATTACGCGTTTGAGACATAAAAAAAACGTACATAAAATGAAGAAGTTTACTGCTTGATAATTCGTGGCATTCATCATTAATGTAACTTACGTGATGAGACGTGCGCAAAATACACGCTCATTTCAAACATTGATTCGATTTTGAGTGATGTCATCAAACGCTAGCACTAGGAATTAGCAAATAAAGCAAACTATGGAAATATCCTAAGTGAGGGAGCTAGGATTTCCATAGTTTGTTTGATTTGCTTTAGTTGTGTGACTCAACTTGAGTCAAAATCTAGCTAAAAATTAGACAGTTCAATCTTTTGATGAACTCCGTCGCGAGCCACTTTATCAAATCGATAGCTAGTAGAAAACAAAAGATATCACAACCGTTAGCTTCGTTAATTGTTTCTTTTCTGTAGTCGCGCGCATAACTTTATATTCCGGATATTCCTCTTTACCAGCAGGATGTGGTCGACGTACCGGCAGGCGTTATCGGTATACGTGTGCATTAAAATCACAGTATTAATTTACCGTCTTATAGGTATGTTATGGAACGTAGATTACCGATTCGACTAACTTAATAGCCAAGCACAATGCTATACTTGGTCGTGAAACTAGTCGTGAGTATCTCCTGTTCTGGCTTAGCTTTCATTGCTGTGAATATCTGCGAGTACAACCGTACAATTAAGCCATATATATATATATATATATATATATATATATATAT
>QVOA01011086.1:0-17085 GCA_014825685.1 Pseudomyrmex cubaensis | reverse complement strand
TAAATGACCATATCAATCGATTCGTCTTGACGAGCTCTAGGAGTATGTTTTTTTATTTTTTCCATATTCGGCCTAGAAGCCGAGATTTTAATTAAATTAAAACGGTTTTAATAACATCAGTACAAGAGACGTTTACAGGACATTTAAGTCCGGTTTTGTCCTAAAACGGTTTTTATTAAAACGGTTTTACCAGTACGTGTAAACGTAGTCAATTGTCAGTAACTGTTATCAATATTTTGTTGGCAATATAGGAAATCTGTTAAAATAAAATGTACGTGATAAGTTATCGAAGAATGGCATTATCGTATGTAGTTTGTGGCCATCTGCAGACACCATTCGGGACTTGCATGAACATTAATACTTTACCGATGAAATAGAAAGATACATACTATTTTTTTTTTTTTTCTATTTGTTGCCTCTGATAGCGAGGTTGGGTTAGTTTAGCAGACGACGAGACGGCCGGTTGGTAGCAGACAGCGCATAGTCAGCGTTGCTCGCGACACGCTCGACAACGAGCGGTTTAAATCGAGAAACAGAAGGTGCACTGAGACGGAAGGGGAACGAGAAAAAGAAGATAAAACGTGTGAGGTTTTTGTTGTTCATCTCGCCGGCGGTCAGGAGACCACCATATCGTGTTCGCGATGGATCCCGAAGCGTTTCTGGACATGGCCAATCAAATTATCAAACTGAAAATGTTCCCGTATTTCGATATAGCGTATTGCGTGCTGTGCGCGCTGCACGTCAGGGAAGATCTAGGACCAGGTAAGCTTGGCTCTGTACGGCCGTTTCTAAATTTACAGTGCTCACGGCGCTGTAATTTTCTGGGATCCAGCTGTCTCTTTCTTTCCATCTTTTTGCAACAATCTCTCGCTGTGTACTCTCTTAGAAATAACCTCGCTCTATCCCCTGATTATCCGCGATCATCACATCCGTGATGTTTTATATTTACGGATGTATGTTTTATGTTCACACGGTGCTCTTCCTTCCCGTCGATTTCTTGCTGAATTTTTCCCGCGGTCAAATACAGTCTAATTAGCCAGCTTGAAACTTGTGCTTTTTATCGTAACAATGTGGATATGATTTGCATAATTTTTCAAACAAACTTAAAACATTTATCCTTTGACATCGTGAACTGAAGTCACGCGAATAAATAGACACATGTCTCTGTTTATCTATAATTTAATTTATTTCTGATGGCAAAGTTGCTGTACTATAACTTTCGAGTCTGATTGTAGAAAGAATCTTTCTAAATTTAGACTACTAGAGACTTTAGAGAATTATACCTTTTATAAAACAAGGAAGATTATATAATATATAGTAAATATATTTATATAAAAATGAACATATTTGTGCTGATCGGCAACTGTCATTGCTTCTCTTCTTTCTCTCTCTCTCCCTCCCTTCCTCCCCTTCTCCTTTTTTCCCCTCTCCTTTCTTCCCTCTCTCTTTCTTTTTTCTTCCTTTTAGAAAACTATCTTGGAACGATCACGTTTCTAGTTTCTACTATTTCACCAAATACTCAATCTACTTATAAAAACAGATGTAAGATGCGCAATATTTTTATAAAGTAAGTTACACAAACTTTTAATCGAAATTAATTCAAAATTAGTTTTTTGTGTTTGCATCCGAAAAATATAAAACTTGCTGTGTTATATATTCATAATGTTATGTATTATATATAATATATTTATAATTGTAGTCATAAGTTGACATATCTTGTACTTGAAAATCTTAGAATATATAAAAAATATTTTTTCCAAGATGATTACATTGTCACAATAAAAGTTAATCATCATCAAGTGTCAATTTTGTACTTGCTCTTCTTGGCACATTTATGATAATTCTATCTCAAGGCAATAACATAAGACCCAGATAATCTATTTCAGTATACATCTTGCCAACTACACACAGCCACACATATATGATTAGAACTGTCCAAAATAAAGACTCTTTCAAAAGCAGTCCTTTAAAATATATACATACTTTTTTTAGGTCTCTAAATAAATAAAAGTGCCCATAACTCAAATTTGATTCAATTATTTTTATTGATAGAAAGTTATAACACTATGTTATATATAGAATTTACTATACATAGAATGTGTTTTACTTATAAGGATTCTCTGTCTGACCTATTTTGAACAGTATGTTTTGTCACAGTTTATCATGATAGCAATATATTCAAACAATATAAGTAAAAAAAACTAACATTCTGCACATAAATCTTTCATTTAGAGCTGTGATATAATTTAAAAAAAAAAGATGGATTTTGTTTTGCTTAAAATATATATTCAAAAATAAAATAGCAAAATCTAAATATGATAAAAATTTTTATTTATCCAGGTGCACAAACATTTTCACGAAAGCATCCTTTATCATGTTGGCTTTCTACAATGTTAGTTGTTTTTGCGAGTGGAATGTTGTGTAATGGATTATTGGGAGAACCAATTCTCGCACCTTTAAAAAATACACCACAAGTGATAGTAGCAACTGTGGTTTGGTTAGTAATAAATACAAACTATTGTACTTCCTAGTTTATAAAATGTATGTTATGTGTGTGTTGAAAGAAACAAAGATGTTATGAATCTTTCTCAGGTATGTCATATTTTACACGCCATTTGACATTGGATATAAAATAGCCAAATTTTTACCTGTAAAAATAATATGTGCAGCAATGAAGGAAGTTTATAGGCAAGTATATATTTTCTATATTTTTTATCCACAAGTTGTGTACATATTATTTTTTTATAGGTGTAAAAAGGTATATGATGGAGTAACTCATGCAGGGAAACTTTATCCAAATGCATATCTTATTATGATATTGATCGGAACATTAAAAGGTTGATTATTAGAAACTCATTCTACACTAGATATATGTGCAAAGCTAATATAGACAGCATATAAAACTGATTGAAACTTAACATAAATAAATTATATAGGTAATGGAGCTGGATTCATAAAATTATTTGAACGTCTTATACGTGGCGTATGGACACCAACTGCAATGGAATTTATGCAACCAAGTTTGTACGTGAAATTTGTATACTTTTTGTACATAAAAAGTTAAACTTCAAATTACATATTGCACATGTAGAGTTATGCTTTTAACATAAGATATTAAAAATAATAAATTATTTTACAGTCCTACCAAAGCATCCATGGTTGCATCGATCATTTTTGTGCTAGATAAGAAGACTGATCTTATATCTGCACCTCATGCTCTTTTTTTTTTTTTTTTTTTTTTTTTTTTTTGTATATTTAACTCAGTGGTATGTAAAATGAAATATATTAATAATATAATGTCTTTTTATAGTTATCATCAATTTTGCTTGGCATTCATGATCCATTTGTGCCGTTTGAAAATCTTTTCTGTGCTTTGTTTCTGGGCGGAATTTGGGATTCGCTCGCTAAACTGTTGGGCCGTGGACAAGCTAAAGACGACAAAGCGGATGCAAAGAAAACAAATTAAATTTTTACAGTAAAACGCAATATATGTTTGAATATACATTACAATATACATTTATAAATCAATCTTAACTACGTTTCTTTTCAGAAAACGTATCATCATTTTCACACAGCATAGCATTGAGCTAGCATCGAGTTCAAGAGCGAAATAAAAACTATTTGAAGCTAGTCAGATGGCAGGAAAGGATTCCTGACAAATCGAATGTTGGAAGTACAATAATTGTATATATATACAAAATATTCATATACATATGTATTAATTAACAGAAGGTTCGCAAAGAGTGTGTCTTCAAAATATTGACAGTATTATTGCAAGATTATTTATTTTTAATCCGGATTATATTATCGACGAAAATGCACTGATTCAATTGTTTTTTTTTTTTTTTTTTTTTAATTTGTCATTAAGTTTTGTTTGTAAAAGTATAATATATATATATATACATGTTTCTTATATATATATATATAAATGCATAATAAAATGGTTTAGTAAATTCAATCATTTTAAATTATTGTTTAAACTCTTTCTATTCGTGTATTATTTATTCATAGAAGAAAAAAGATTATATATATATATAAAACTGTGTATTCTCAGGAAAAACAATAATCTTAAATGACTATGTAAACCACTGATTTGTACACGTTCATATGAATTGCAGTATATAAAAGATTTAAAAGTATATAATATATATGTAAAACCAAATAGTACGAGAAAACAAATGTCTTTTATACTGTTTTGTTAAATCTAAATATTCTCTTTCACTTTCTGTGATGCTGTATATTCTGAGCTGCTTTAATTCTTGATAATAAGTATACATAAATTTTTGCGATGAGAAATACTGCGTATTCTACATTTTCATGTAATAAAATGGGATTTGAAGTAAAAACACTCGTGTTTATTTCGTTATTTTGACAAAAAAAAGGAGTTAACTTTTCCCAGCTACTTTTAGGTTTTATTTCTCACCTGTTACTTGTATCAAACTTCATAAGTCTTGTGTTTTATTTTTGACAATAACAAACATTCCTTAAATGGCAAACCACAGCTACAAGTTTCACTTTTACACATTATTTTACAGTCGTTGCATTCACAACAGCAAACTGAAATGCTAATCTGGCTCATCATCTTAGATTCTAAAGATTTTAATCGCGCCTTTGTCAGTAAATTTTGTATCTCTTTTTCTAGTTCTACAGCAGTTTCTAAAAACAAATAAGTTACGGTATAATTCGTATACCTCTGATTGTATGCGTATATTCACTTACGTATATCGATAGTTCGCAACTGGAATGCCACACTTTTGCCGAATATATCAAAAGTATCATCAAATTTTGTTCTATCGTGCGTTTTTACAGAGGTATTACCCAACGTGGACCGATCCTGTTACAAAACATAATTTTTTCTCTTAGAGAATCGTTAACTTGAATGAAACTTGTTATTTAATGTGTAAACCTTTTCCCACACAACACAGGGACGTCCTTTGGACGTCTCTCGGCTCTGAGAGCATTCATCGAACGTCCGAAGGACGTCCCTGTGTTGTGTGGGTTTTCCTTTTTGGTCGCGTAATTCATAGCTTTGCTCCTGTATAATATAGTCACTATTTACATTTGAATAAAAAAAACTGCTATATATCCTTAACAATATGTTGTTATTCTAACATAAAGTACTTCCGTCTGCGTTTCACACTCCGCCGTATTGATACTGGTCCTTACTCCAATTTCAACTGTCTGTATTGTTTCGGGAAGACTCGGAGAGTCTTGCGGCTTCAAAGCAGAATGAATCGGACTTTCTCTGCACTTGAAAACTATTCTTGTAATTTTATTTCATATTATTTTAGAGTCACAAAAGCTAATAATTTATAAGTATAGCAAATGACCTCAGTTGTAAAGTCAACTCTTCTTGAAGTTTAAACGTTTCACTAGTGTCACTTGAGCTAAGATTTTTATTTTCTGCTTTCTCAAAAGCTACGGGCAAAGTATTGTCTCGAGTAGCGTTATCGTTAATAAATCTTTGTTTGTTTGCGTCTTGCTATAAATATATTTATACGTTACAAAAGATAATAAATGCTATTTGCAGTTTTATAATTTTACTATTACATCATATATGTGTGTGACGTGGTTTAGTAAATTAAAAACTCTAACAAATAATGTCTTAAACACTACTAAATGTTACTGCTAATCTTAAACGGGTATTATACCTTTTCGAAATTATTGTAGTAAAATGATGGCATATTTCGAAAGAAAAATATGGCGTGTACACTTTTGAACCATTTTGCTTTCGGTGTGTACAACTTTTCGTAAGATATAGCTGCGGCAATTTTTGACAGCTCGTAACAGTATTCCTTCTTTAAGTTTGCAATTCTCTTTATGCAATCGCATATTGTTAATCCAGGGATATCGATAGAGTTCTTTATTGCCTGATAAGCTTTGCTACGTGACACTTTGTTACTGAACTCAGGATTGAGTGGATTCCACAAACATTGATATTGTCCGTAAAGCATTATTAATTTCTCAGTATCATCTTCGGTCCACTTATTTGACATATTAAAAAGAATGTATGTTCTTGCGATATAAAACCGATAAAGGTTATTTAACCTTTATGATCAGTACATACGCGTGTATATATGTTTGTATCAAAAAATGTATTTAAATGTATTCATTTTATAGATTTGCAGTTAACAAATATTTTTTTGGGAAAAAAATTAAGTCTAAGTAAGAATATATCACAACTATAACAATTGACTTATTCATTATATTGGTAGATTAAAACTGCACAAAAATTTAAAGAGACATTATGAAAAAAAAGATGAATGACACATTGTATCTATTGTGTTGTTAAAAATAAATAACTAAAGCTTAAGGAAAGGGTGTTATAAGTTAATTTATTTCTATTTCAAGTATATAAATATATATTTCTTTTTTTACATAATTTTGTTTACACTTTGATAGTATAAATATACATACGTATATATGGTTTTTGTGTACAAATCTGTGTATAATTCTTTTATATTTACTTGACAATACGCAATAAAACGTCACGTATGCATACAATTCATGTAGTTTATTGTAATGTTTTTACAATTGTTTTCTATTAGTTATTTGCTCGTTTTCTATTAGTTATTTACTCTTTTTTAGATTTTTTAGTATTGGTCACTTTATTAAGCAATCTAGTTAGGAATACTACTTGTTACTTGTCTATTTTATAAATAGTAGCATTATTTAAAAAATAATAAGTATCATTGTAATAATTAGTTATTAAACTCTGTTACGAAAGTTTAAGAGGCTAAATTTAATCTCCCTGTTATTCATATAAATTGACTCTCTCTCTCTCTCTCTCGCTCTATGTGCGTGTGTGTGTGTAAAGTAAGAGTTTATTATAATTCCTGTATATATTTTCACTTATCTTTCATGATTATTTAATTGCATGGCAATTCCTCTTTGTAGACTAGAGATAGTACTTGATAAAAAGTCTAAAACATTTCTATATAAAGTACTTATTACGTACGAGTAAATATTAATAAACTGGCATTCAATCAATAATCCAGTATAAGATTAAAACTATTTCTTGTTCTTTCTTTCTTCTCAAGAAAAATATGTTCTAATTCTTTTTTAAGCTTGAATAATCAAAAATATATTTATGCTATATATATTAAAAATATATTTATGCTATAAATTATATACAGTGAGTTATATATGTATATATATATATGATAACCGTATATAAATGTTCATTATTCATGGTTACCTATTATCAATTATAATTAGGTTTATCTTATTGTGTGTGTTTAAAATCTACACTCAGCTTAAAAATAATTATATCTTTACATATCCGAAGTTGTTTCAATTGTCGAAGACAAGGTAGGTAGTTGCTGTGGAATGAAGTTTACAACTTCATGATAGACAAGTTCTGCGAGAGAAAATATCCATTATTCGAAATATGAAAATAATAATAACTTTTTGCATCGTTTTACAAGACAAAACGTTACCTTTCCACTTCTCTACTGGCAAGTCCATATCCTCGAAACTTTGATCATAAGGTAAAGAAACAGGTTCGTCAGTCGGATCCGCATATTGTGATAGATACGGATGCGCTAAAGCTTGTTCTGCTGTAATTCTTTTCTCTGCGTCCAACTCCAACATCAATTCCAATAAATCAATAGCTAAATAAATAAAAATAATTTGTTATTGCTTTTTTTTATACACATATCTAAATGTTCAAGAAAGTATTATTCATTTACCTAGAGGATTAGCACCACGGAACACATCTTTGAAATTCTTCTTTTTTAATGGTGGTAAACTTTGGATATAATTTCTAGCCTGTAATAACAAGAACCAATTATACTGAACAATTGTTACACTTTATAAAATTTAAATAAATAAGTCATATATATAGTTTCATTATTGTAGATAAACTAAAATTTTCTATGGAATTTATTCTACATGTTGCAGTTTGTGTACGCTTTGTTATCTTTTTTAGTTATATTTTTATAAAAATTTAAACATAAGTACATTATCATAATTACAATTATCACTTATAACAAAAAAAATTCTACAATTAAATTTTATTGTATTATACACACAAGCATGAAGTATTTATCTTCAGTTAATTAAGTTATACGTGTAAAATTACAATCTTCTAGAAAAGATTGTACACCGTGCGCGCGCGCACACACACACACGCATACATATTCAATATTTTTTACACAATTGCTTATTTTCTTAATAATTTAATATATTTTCCAACTTTTGCATAAAAAAATAACTTTACCTCTTGGCTAGTAATTTTGCTTAATGTTTCTTCTGTGGGAGTACCACAGAGTACTAACACTCGTGTTAGGTGATCAATGTCTGTTTATGGTTAAGGTATATTTAAAAAGCAATAGTAATTATATGTGACAACTACTTGCGTGATAATATAACACAATAGTAGGAAGTAACTTTAATATTAAGTAAATTAAACCATTCCCATATATTGTCATTGTATCTACAACAAGCTATATTTTTCACGAAATAGTGAACTAATCTAAAACCCAGATGTGTGCATAAATTATTCAAAGTTAAAGTGTTTAACAACACTTTAAACAGTGTTGTTAAAAAGTCTAATAAATTTATTTGGGTGTTTTTATAATCAATTTTTTTCAATTTAGTGTTTCTAGATATATCGTTACCTGAGGGCTAGAGTATTCTATATCCGTATAACTTCCTACGAACATAGAACATTCTAAGTAACGTAATATACTAATTATTATGTGTATTATTTTTAATCTGTATTATTATGCGTAAAAATATAATCTTTTAAAATTTATTATTAAAAAATACAGATTTGTTAATGCAATTTTCTGTTAAGTAATATCATACTTTAAGTTTGAAATTGTGCCAAGATGTAATAACATTTAAATGTTATATGTATATTTTTGCTTCAATAAAAGAAGAAAAATATCAAGCATAAAATCCATCCTATGTGACAAAATTTCATGCATATCATGCATTAATTGATGATGCAAGCGAACAGACTAACTTACCGATTCCGAGGATATTTTTTTCATGAACTCGTCTCGTGGAGTACCCAAAATTTCCATAATCAAGTTTAGTTGATGAATATCTGTGTTTGCTCTTGCTAAGGCTCCACTATATTTATCTTCAAGAATGCTAAATATTCTCTTTACTAGTTTTTTTCTTTACTACTTCTAAAAGCAATATGCTGTACATTCTAAATGTGTCATTTTTTAATACACAATGAGTCTCCGTTATATTTTCTTGTGTCCAATTTGCAGACAACTTTTAAGTTATGTAATAAAGTAGTTCAAGCAGCTGGCTCTCTATAAAACATGTGTTGAGAAAAAATATGCTGCATAATTAGTTTTAACAATAGAGTGCAACATATACATTAGTTGCAGATCCTTAGCAAAAAGCATATTCATTAAAAAGACATACATAAGTAATTGAAACAAACGGAAATATTCAAGGATCCAATATTAATGGTTTTCTTGCTACAAAAACAAAATACATACATATATTGCACAATTAATGAGAGAAATATTAAAAAATAAGCAAAGCGATTTTGGGAATTAGTAGTGATGCAGCAAATATTTGTCTACTAATGTAAAGGATACGATCTGTTCCAGGGAATAATGTTCTTCCAGTTAACAACTCTGCCATAATGCATCCTACTGACCAAATGTCAACTAAAAATACACAACAATTATATTGCACTACTATGCATTGAAGAATTCTTTATCTAAAAAGTAGAAATCAGATAAGATTATATTTTTTTACTATTGTTTTAAATACAATTCTTAACCTGTTTGATTGTAATGCATCCAATTAAGCATGATTTCGGGTGCCCTGTACCATCTGGTGGCAACATATCCCGTCATTTCATTTTCTGTAGGTCTGGCCAAACCAAAGTCCAATATCTTCAATTCGCAATCTTCATTAACAGCTATATTGGATGGCTTCAAATCCTATTAATTAATTAAATGTAGGAAACTGACCTTTGCATCTTTTTCTCATAAATGTACAAGTTTTCACATACCCTATGTATTATTCCTGCAGAATGGATATACTTCAAGCCACGAAGAATTTGATACACAAGAAATTGCACATGATCATCTGAGAGTTTTTGAGTTCTTACAATATTGTTTAAATCAGCTCCCATTAGATGTGTGACTAGATATCTGTGTATATTTTAAACACAGATTATACTATCATTTATATATATATAAAAGAGTAACAAAATAAAACTTTGATCTCTCATATACGTATGTGCCAAGCATGAAATACTTACACTTGTTGAAAATCTTCCAATGATGAAGATGGATGGAATACATCTAATAATCCTATTACCTGTATGCAAGAAATCAATATATTTTTTTAAAATTGATTAGAAATGTGTAAAAAGTGATTAAGATAATGGCATTTACTCACGTTTTCATGATTCATATGTTTTAACATACGCAACTCTCTATAAGTGCGTTTTGCATGCACAGCTGATTGAAATGGTCTAGCTAGCTTTTTGATAGCTACTTTTTGTCCACTGGTTGTGTCAAGAGCCGAACTAAAATGCAAAATACATATTTTCTTTTGGTAATAAGATATTCTAATTGTATTTTTCTATATTACAATTTGCCACTTATAAGTATTACAAACTTTAAAATCTTTTTCTATACATTGTTGATTATTAATTACATTTTAGATTAACCTCATTTGATATATATACAGTAGGAAAAGATTATAGGTATATTATATTTATTCACTTTGCGACAATATAGTTATACATTCTGAATACATTCTATTTTCGCGGAAATGCAAATTTCTCGCGTTTTGACGCATGCGCGAGCTCTCGGAATTCATGTGTCCTCTCGCATTAATTATAGTCAAAGATTCTTTTCTACGACGGAGAATAATCGCGCGACAATTTTTGCGCTAGAAACACCGTGAATGTCAAGGTTGCGAGCAGTTCATAAAATGCCATCTCAACTATCTTGTTTTATCAATTTGTATAAAATTGTTCATCGACTACACTGTTACTCGTTAGGCGACCGTTAACAAGTCGAATAATAAGGAAATGCTAAAGAACATTTTAACAACTGTTCGGACAACAGAGGAGCGTCTTGTTTTACCGCTTTTCCGTTAATTTTAATCTTCCAACATGTTGTTATACCTATATAGTGCGAATTGGTCAACAATTCCGATACAAACAAAATTACCGAGATAGTTTGTCTTTCCACAATAAGTGACATTGCTAATATGTTAATTATATGTCATTATCATGATCATATTTGTCACTCACCAGACCTGACCGTAAGCACCCGAGCCCACAGGAGTTAGTAACTGATATCGCTCTGGTACCTCCCATTCCGTCCTGTTGATTTCGATTTTATGAAACTGCGGCATGCTTTTTTTCTCTCTATTTCTATCTATCTATATATATATATATATATATATATGTGTATATATTCTTTCTCTCTCTTTCTCAATGCGATTTATCCTTATTCACTTTCCTGCACTGTGGAATTTAACAACGAGTCATACGACATGTGGTTTCCCGCGTTTGCCACCACGAATTTTATCGCACCCAACACTTCATTTCACACTTTCGTTGAATCGTTACTTATGAGTCCATCTTGTACGGACACAACGGCACATTGCGCACACGCACGGTATGTGACACGTATGCGTGTGTATGTGTGATTCTTGAGATGCCGCGCGTTCAATTCTAACCTGATCCTGTCTGCGTAGCCTAACCTAACCCAACCTAACCCTAGCTCTAGCCTAATCCTAATCCACAAACGCCTTCTCCTCCAAGCTGGGCGCTTTAAAGAGGTTAAAAAGAAGAAAGAAATTAAAATAGATAAATTTTTTTTGGAGATTTACATAATGAACTCTTTGGCGAAAATTTCATGTGGGTATGTAACAATTCGTACAATTTGTACATATAGATTTATTGAAGAAAATCAACGAATCATAACTTTTACTCGGCTGTTATTATATTCGATATTTATAATGAAATTTGCTCGATTTATTATTTACAAAATAATTTCAGAATGTTTGCAAAATAAACTTAGCAACTTTGTTCTAAAAACCTGTTCTAATATTTTTATATATAAAACTTACAAGTCACTGATATCTATCGTTTTAAACGTTTAACAGAAAATTATGTCAAAATTTTATAATACGGTTGCAGTCAATTGCAACGTCGTCCATATCTTCAGATATTCATATTCCGAACAGAATAGAACGTAGTCCGACGGATATTTTAAAGGTAGGTTTTTTTTTTAATATTCTATATAAAGAGAGTAATTTTTATAAATTATAAAATATAAGTTCATAAATGCATAGGCTCTTGAAAGTACGATATCTAGAGACTATACAGCACCTCATTATAAATATCATGATGATCCTTATTTAACACCTCGGTCAAGAGGGCAAATTCGTGTGTTTGCTTTAGCAAAGGAATCAGGAAAGAAAGCAGCAATGTGGATTCGTCAGGAACATTGTGACTTGTTTCAACATAAAGTAGCAGAACCTTCAATTAAGGTAATATAGAAATATCACAAATATATTAGAAATATAACATTTTATATTTTTTTCAATTATTGATAAGTATACCAAGTTGTACTGTAGTGTGAAATCGCATACTTGCAGGCATTTGAGCCACCTTCCATTTACACAGAAGAGAATAAAGTAACAGAGGAAACATTATTGTATGAGATATCAAATGGTCACGTTCCCAATGCTGTTCTGATATATGATTTATTGAAAGGCGAAGTGTCAGTATCAGCAAAACAGGCTCTTCTGGAATTGTTGTGCTTTTATAATAATACTGAACCTATCAGCACCGAGTTATTGGAGTCTCGTTGGTTTCAGATGGATCAGACACGTAACAAAACTGTATGGATGTAAGTCTATTGTAAATATACTATCTCTCTCTTTCTGTGTTTAATAAATATGTTTTTGTTATATTTGACTCTAATTAACATGCCAATCTTATACAAATAATTTTCAATTTGCAGAAACCGTCCACACATTGATACGTTATTCGAGTTTTTGAAAAAACAAAAACCTGCACTAGCAGCTGCTGCGTATAATACTATGATATGTGGTTTGACCAAGTACCACAATGTACAATATCTAATATTTTTATTCTAATATTTTTATTCGGTGTCCTTTTAAGCACAGTTTAGTTAAAAATTATATATAATATGCATAATGGACAGACAAAGATTTAATATGCTTTCATTCCAGGTGGAGAAAGCTTGGTATTTGTACACAGAATGTCAGGAAAACAACATACCGTTATCTATCGAGGCCTATAATACTGTAATGTCAATGACATCACAGTTGAAAGAGGCAGATGACCAATCAAAGACGTTGATAAAGAATATATACACAGCAATGGCTAAGAACGGGATCACACCAAATATACATACTTTCAACGCTGTTCTTAACACAGCGTCTATTCTGAAAAATAAACGCGCAGCTCTCGACTTGACGTGCAATGTATTCGCTGACATCGCGAAATTTAACCTGAAACCAACATTAACTACATATTATTATGTACTGCGAGTTTTACAGAAATTCGGTAATTTATATAGTACACGGTTTTTTGTTTTGTAAAGACTTTGCATGTCTTTGATCTCATGAGCTGATTTGCTGAGACAGGTGACGCGGCGTACAAGACCTTTATCAAAATCTTACAATTTTTGAAAGAGGAAACTCTTATCATTCAAGATCAGAGAGACTTCAATTTTTTTGTTACTGCGATGGAGATGGCATCGAAGAAGTACTGCAAACGTGAAGCGGGCGAAATGTTGAACGAGCTTCTTCTCATCGGTGAAAATTATAAATTCATTGGTGATAGTATAAAAGTTAGTATTTTTTAACTTTTTAAGATTTTATATTACCTCAGTTAAGTATCACTCTGAACTATATGACGTAGAAATTGATGTATGTTGATGTATGTTGTGTTAAGATATAGAAAATAACTAAACACTTAATTTCTTTAAAATGTTTTCTCTAAATTAAGTTTGAATTATACATATATCTACTATTTTTTTATTTCAGGAAAATGTCTATTATCGATCGTATTTAGAGTTAATTTTGGCAACAGAGGAATTCGAAACATTTTTTAAACTCTACAGCAAGCTCGTACCGCACGTAACCGTACCGGAACCGTATGTGATAAAGGCTATATTGGAAGCTCTTCAATTACATCCCAGGCAGACCGCCACGCAGTACGTACCAAAACTCTGGTCACACATACTCATGTTTGATTATTTGGACAAGGAAAGCTTACTGGAGAATTTATTGTACTTGATGAACGTGCATTGTAAACCTGAGCCTAATTCTCCGTTGAACGCACAGTTTGCGGAGTACGCAGTCATTATCTGGGATCACGTACAAGTAATTTGTTAACGATATAAATTTTTGAGATATAAAACTATTTTTTCGGAATTTCTAAATCTTTTTTTTTTTTTTCAGGATCAAACTTTTGGAAAACTAGAACATATATCTAATACAGTGGCAGGCAATATCATAATACTGCTTCTACGTGGAGATAACTTTGACAAGGCAGTAGAAGTTATATCGACATTAAATAGTTCGCCACATTTAATAGTCGGTGTCATCACAAAAGAACATATAAACGAAATATTTGAACTGTGTTTGGCGCAAGTGCATATACCGGCGATTTTTGTAAGTGTATATTTTTCATGTACTTTAAATATATATGTAAATATATATATATATTTATATATATATTTTTTTTTCTCGTACATGTATGTATGTATATACGTACATACATACATATAAATTAATTAATTTGTATTTTTCTTTGTATATATTAATTAATTTTTTATTATAACTGTATCTCTATTTCCAGACTCTCTTGGAATACGTGACGTCTTGCAGTTTAGAAGGAGCCGGGGAAATGGCTAAGAAGCTGCATAAAACTGTACCACTTACCTCGTCTCAGGAAAATATATTAACTAGCTTAGTAGGTAACGTTTTCAAATTGCAGGCCTTTGATGAAAATTAGTCCTTTATTTAAATTGTATATTTGGTCCCGGATATTGTTACTTTCTTAAAAACTGTAATAATAGAGTAGAAATATGTATATATATGTATGTATGTATATGTATATGTGTATTATATATATATATATATATATGTGTGTATGTGTATATATAACATTATATATACATATATCTATGTAAACAATTATATCACTTTTCACTTAATTACTGTTTTTAGTCGATACATTGTCATTCAATGCGAACACAGAAACATTCTATATAAAAATACTTATTAAATATTTTTTGTACACAAAATCTCAGTACATAAATCGCTCAAAAAGAAATTTGTTAATCGAGAAAGAGAGAGAGAGAAAAGAGAATCTCTCCCTCTTCGACATTGTCATTATTTTGTATCACGCGAACCCGTGCCGCACTTTGAAGTATCAAGCAGGGAATCTAAACGATACGTGTACATGATTGACATATATCAATGTCCTTGTCTCTTAGAGTTGGGGGCATAAATCATTAATTAATTAAGTTGATAACAGTGGGAGGCGGTAGAGGAGCCCTCCAATGTTCTGGCTGTTCAAATACCTATTTCCTGCGTCAGACAGCACAACTCTCCGGTCTATCGTAAAGTGTAGAATGTTAAAATCGGTTCTAATCAAAAATATCGTGAAGATATCACCAGAATCATTGTCGTAGAGAGATTAGAGTTTTCAGCGAGAATTTTCGTTGTGCGCAAAAATTATGGATAGCAGCGGCAACAAACTCATGCTCGATGATGTACGTAAATTAATTGCCGAAGACGAGTCTGACGTTGAGATTGATAGTTTGGAAGAGGAGCCGGGATCGGGAAGAGGTGACAATTACACTTCGATGTTGTATCGAGTCAGAGCAAAAGGGCGCAAACTCTTAAAGAAAGACGCGTTGCTTATTGGATGGACCAATTATGAATGCGCTATCATCTACAAGATTTTACCTGAGTCCAAGAAACGTCGTGAGGCATTCAAGAGCGAATTGTTATTCAGAAATGAAGTCACGTTCTACAAGCATGTGTGGCCCGCACTCAATAGACTGCAAACGAAGGATAGAAAGGTGTTTAGTGGAGTGCCAAAAATATATGCCGCTAGAGCTAATCTGATTGCAATGGAAGATCTGCGAGAGAGAAACTTTAAGATGGCAGACAGACGAAAAGGATTGGAAGTGGAAAATTTGAAGCATGTGCTAAAGGCTCTAGCCGGTTTTCACGCGCTTAGCTTAACACTAAAAGAGACAAGGTAAGTGCGTTTAATAACTAGATATTAATAAGCTAAAAAATAATTCGAGATTGATTAGTCAGATTTTCTGAATGATAGAATAACTGTTACAAAGTAAAGTTGTACTAATATAAAGTATAATAAAATAAAGAAAACTAGTATTATTATCTTGTTGCGTAAAATAGTGTTTGTTTTTTTGTTTTTATCTCCCAGTTTTAATACAAAATGTTATTTTTTGAAGACCGGAAGAGTTTGCAAAATTAACAAATCCGGAACAAGGTATACAAGAAACGTTATTTCGCCGAGATAATGAAGATTGGTATCGGCAATATTATCGCGTAGCTGCGAATAATGCTATCAGAATGGTGTCTGAAGCGCTTCCCTCGCATATGAATGACAAAAGAAAAGAGATTATGACGAAATTGCAAGACTTCCTAAACGAAAACGTGTTTTTTCGTACCATGAGCGAACTCGTCTCCGCGCAAGGATCTCTTACTGTATTCTGTCACGGCGATTGCTGGACCAACAATATTCTCTTTCGAGATGAATTAAGCTCAGATACAGAGGTGAAACTTTTATTTTGTAAGAAAAATGTAAATAAGAAAAAGCGCGCGTACGAACACACACACATTTGACATATTTACAATTAAAAAATTATATGTTCAATGAGAGATTAATTATCATTGAGGAATTTAAAGATCTTCACTTTATATTAAAAATAACGATATACAAAAACTCATTAGTTCCATACAGTTTTATTATATAAATTTATAAGATTCTCTTTATATATGATTCAAATGTTTTTCTTTACATTCATAGTCTCTTATTAAAAAAGATTTATATATATATATATATAT